>JAVYIG010004971.1:0-147391 GCA_035222895.1 Strongylocentrotus droebachiensis
GTTGGTGTATTTGTATGAAAGAAAGCATTTTGAGCTTATAATGCACATGTTGCAATTTCAGGTGCAACTTAGTGTTCAAAACTTACGGCCAGGCATTAGTGTAGGAAATCTTCAAATGTTAATCAGGTATATGACTAAATTACTTGTCTGTTGCCTTACGAAAAAAATTATATTTAGTCAGGCCTGAATTGAGTCGCAAAACAATCATTGTGTTAAAAGGAAAAAAACATATTTGATGACATTCGAAATTCCCAAATAACCAATACGATTGGAGAGCGAGTACTCGTTTTGTTTTTCTTCAAAAATTACTCAACTATAAATAGCTGGCCCGGATACTTGAGCCTCTCACAAAACACAAGTATAGGCCTGATGTGTCGTCAGGGGCGTCGCTAGACCTTTTTTCAGTGGGGGGGGGGGGGGTATAGAGGCCAACGATTACCGACAAAACAAGCCACCAATTACCGACAAAATTAAATGTCCCAATATCTACAAATGTAACCCTATAAACCCGAGGCCAAAGGCTAAATTGTTATGCGCAAATGGTCATTTTCGTCGACGACATAAATATACAAATTATTTCGTCAACTTAGTAAGCATCATAGCTATATAATTTTAATGCAGGCGCGTAGGTAGGATCTTATTAAGGGGGAGGGGCGGTATTGAGCAAGCGAATCACTCAAAAGAGCACGCAAAGCGCTCCCTAGGTGGGGTAGGGGTGGGTGAAAGCCTCCCGCGCGAGGCGCGGTAGCTTAGACGTTTCATTAAATTATTATGAAAAGAAGACGATTTTGTTGTACCGTTCTCGACTCTTAATCCTTGTCTGAATTCAGTTTCCCCGTCCCACGCGAAGCGCGGAAGCTTAGACGTTTCATTAAATTATTATAGAAAAAAGACGATTTGTTGTATACCGTTCTCTACTCTTAACCCTAATTGTCTGAATTCAGTTTTACCCCCTCTCGCGCGAAGCGCGGGAGCTTCGACGTTTCATTAAATTATTAGAAAAAGAAGACGATTCATTGTATCGACTCTAAATCATAAGTCTGAATTTTCAAAAATGTTTCTTTGTCCGATAAAAAGTCACAGTTCGAAGGGGAAAAAATTGCTGGCCGACCGACATAAAAAAAAATCCCACCGGCTTCAACCTCACACCCCCCCCCCCCCCCCTTTAGCGACGCCCCTGAATGTAGGGTGGCCTGAGCGGGTAGGCACAGGGCGTGGTTCTAAACTTACAGAGACACTTCGATAAAGACACCCTTATTTCATGATTGCGTGTGTTGTACTGCCCTGGGCTTTACAACTTTTACGTCCAAGGTTTATTTTGCATATATAGGTATTTACATGTTCATTTATATAATAAAAGGAAATAATGATAACCGAGCCCGGCCGAAATATTGGGGGGGGGGGGGGGGGGGGGGGGCTCAATGATATCTGAGCCCCCCAATATATATAAATAATTTTTTTTGGGGGGGGGGGCTGTGCCCCACAAGCACCCCCCGGTTCCTAAGCCTATGTACAGGTCAATGAAGTCTACTTTTTGAAACTTAAAGGGATTGGGTAACTTTGTCTCAGGTTCTGAAACAAAATCCTGGAATGATAGTTAGGGCTAGTTCTGATCGGAAAACGACCCAAATATCGGAGTATGGCTAGCTGCCCCAGGGCCTTGTCCTATATACGGATCAGGGAAAAAAATACTTTAAAAATTTCGGGGGCTACTTTTATCACTTTCGGGGGCTCTTTTTGGCATTTCAGGGGCTGATTCACCCCGAGCCCCCGTGTATTTTTCCCCTGATACGGATAAGTGAGCGCCTTGATTGGTCCACTTCTAATTCGTGTTTTTAGCCCTTCTTTTTTTTCCTTTTTCCTTTCCTTTCTTTTTCTTTCCTTTCCTTTTTTTTGTTCAAAGAGGGGGGGGGCGGGTCCGTCGCCCCCCGTATGTCCCGCGCCTGAGTGACACCCACATAAACTAACCTTATTTATTAACGAACAAAAATAAAGAAAGAGCCCCTCGACACAATAGGTCTACGTAATCAGCCAGTTTCTACCCCCCCCCCCCCCCCCACCAAAATAAACTTTAAAGTGATTTTTTTTTTGGTTCTAATTTGATACCAGTGATTTACAGATGCTGCTGAAACGGCTTAATTTTTGGTTGATGTACGAAGCCACGTACAAAAGTATAATCGATTACAACAGTTGTGGGGCCGATATCACGAGTATGCCTTCATAAAATAATGGTTTTAAAGAAAATATTCACTTCTACTTTCAAAAGGACTGGCCCATTTGCTTTAAAAAAAATTGTAGAGTTATTATTATGTAATTTCTAGAAAAAATGTCAACCACATGATGCAATGAGTCTAAATACATTAATTTGCCGAGTTGCTTCCTTTCATCAAATATACACGTAAAACAATGGGGGGGACAAAATGTGCGGATAGCAAACCGCACGGATCGTCCCTCGGACGATCCGTGCGAGCAGAAAACCCGCATATTATGTCCGACGGACAAACGAAACTGGTAGGACAAACGGCGCGGTCACACCGGCACTCTGCGATTAAATAATAACCTCAAAAAAAATCTTACTATATAGCTATAGGTTTCTTTTGTACTCCATTCATATTTTTTAAATTATAGTATAATGGAAATTGATACTCTGTCCGAAGTCATATAAAAGACCATTCCGTAACAAATTTTGAGTCCTTGGTTTCGTAGATTCTATTTATATAAACAAAACTGAGTTGAGAAATGATGGCAGTTTCAGGTTCTTTGCTTAGACGCTCTCAAAACAAAATGATAGTTAAAGAAGTAATGATAGTGATGATGACGATGATGACTTTTAATGATAATAGAGAATGCCCCCCCCCCCCCCCCTTCTTTTCCCTAATCTTTTCCTAACCTACCAGGACAACAAAGGATGCATCACCCTTTTCTGGCTCTCTCTCTATCTCCCTCTCTTTCTTTCTCTCGCTCTCTCGCTCAGTCGGTTTCTCTGCCCTCTCACTGCGCACTTGGCCAATTACAAGACAGACATTTATAATTCTCACAACTAAAACTGAATAAATATATGTCTCGCCTCCCTCTTTCTCCCACCGCGCCACCACCCTCTCCCACTTTCTTTCTCTTTCCTTTCTCCTCTCTCTCTATCTCTCTCTCCCTCATTCTTTCTCTCGTTCTATAACTATCTCCTCTACACCCCCCCCCCCTCTTCTACCTCACCCATCGCTGTATCCTACACATCGATTGTAATGAAAGAAAGGTGTCTGAAACGAATAGATTTTCTGTTTGGGGGCAGACAATAATATTCTGTCTTATTGCAATATGGGGGTGTCCTCCTTCGCTCCATCAATATCCTACCATTCTTGACGCACAACATAAACCTAATGGATCATTGTACCCGTGAACATTCAGACTCAAAGCTCAATACTCTCCACACACAAATAAAATACGAAGTCATATACGATTTCCCATTTATAAGGCCGTTTATTACATGCAATAAACCATACTTTTTTTTTCTTCAACCTTATAGCAATGTTTATATCATCAACCTCTTTACAAGTTCACGACCGTGTGCTATGCATACCCTGTTAAAATAACCGGCGTACTCTAGCATTTAAGCGTGTACATTATTGGTAAAATACGTGTAACTTAGTTTTAGTGATTTCATCTAATAATCAATACCTACATTTTTATTTTGACAGTGCATAGCTGATTAAGGAAACGCCGTCACACCCAACGAATGACAACGACAGATTCCAAAAGTGTTAGAAAAAAGAAAGTTAGTCAAAGATTTAGCAGTGCTATTACACCTTAAGAGAAAATGTTATGATACAATAATAATAATATTGCTATATAGTGCTCTTCTATATACGCAAACGAAATATGTATAAAAAACAATATATGAGAAAGCATTTCGAAACGGGAGGGAACAACATAATTTTCAACGATCCCTTTAGCAAACAGTCGGAAACCACGTCGCAACCTAGACATAATAATATTCTTTAAAAAATTTCGATTCGACAATTCTAATCTGCCAATCTCTTTTGGTAGTAAATAGTATCTTTTTGTGTCTCAACTAGGACAAATTATTTAGTGTCTGCGAGCATTGCGTGCACCTATATGGAGACAAGACAATAATACTAAAATTCTACGTGACGCCTTTAAGTTAAATTATTGCTACGCCATTAAAAATGATGCAGAAATAATTCCATTTTCCTCATCATAATAATACATAAATTAATGTTACGTCATAGCAAAAACAATCGAATATTTACAGGCGTAGTACACATTTGAAAGACCAAAAAATAAAAATCAGAACTTAAAAAAAAGAGAACAGAATGGATACACATTTTAAATGGATAATAAAATTGGAATGATGTTACTTTCTAATGACAGCGTGCAGGATGTCTTTATATGAAAATGTATAATGCTCACATGTACAATCAATGAAGCTGCAGAGAAGTTACAAACGAGTACAATGTTATGTAATAACAACTGCCTTGTCATTTCAAAGTTGCTTTGCCTTATTTATAAGCTGTATATCAAAATAGATCCTTTGGAAGCTGAAAGTAATCGTCATTTAGTCTGTTTGTGCGGGTATATGTCATTCTTCCAACCAACAAGAGCCCACTTTCGACCTCCATTTTCAATAGGAGTTTCTCTTCTAGTGTGTGTGTGTTTTTGTTTAGGAATGTGAATTTCAAAATATGTACAGGATAGGATTGGGTTGGGATATATAACTCACACAAGCATAACATGAGGGAAATTTCAAAGACATATAGAGGGAGGTATATTCTCGGTTTATCTTTCCCTGGATATGGTATATTTGAGTCCAAACGTACAATGATTATTATGAAGGAAAATATTATCAAGTGCATGTTGGAAAAAAATAATAAAATGTAAACACTGAACTACTCATGTTGTAAACCACTGAAATTCCAGTGAATTGACAATGTAATTGATATTTAGTAATTTTCATGGACTTTGAGAATCATTTTGGAATGCAAATGTTACATTTGAAAGAAGCAAGCTGTGCTTTATGCTTATGCCAAAAACACACTCATCACATACAACAGGAATTATATACCTTCTGAGATAATACACTCATCATTCATTTACTATACAATCATAAATGTGCATAGCAAGTTTTTGTTCGGAATCATAATGTATTTACCATTATCAACAGAACAGACAAGAGTGCAATGTGACAATGAAAAAGTATTGATATATCCATGGTACATCAATATATAATGTGTACAAAAAACCTGCTATTTGTAATTGCTATCACAATCCAAACAGCTGTTGCCAATATTAAATCACAATCTGCATTTTGCATGATCTTCATGAATGGTATTTGAGATATTACACCCTGTTTTCATTTTCTATATGATTGATTTTTACCAGTATATTGAAATTATCTGTAAAATCAATGTCAACCATGCCCTATACAAGTCGAATCTATCCATGCATCTCAATCCACTTTATATCCAAACTTGATAAAAAGATCTGTTTTATTGTTCAAAAGGACAATCACAACAATACACCTGGGCGAGCGGTGCGGCAGAGACTGTTTAGTGCTTCTGGTATGCAAGAGTTGTCACGGACACTGGCTGCAAATTTATCATCCCAAATCTTTCTTTTTTAAATTCCATTCCATTTATTCTATTCTCAAGCCTGATTTTAAGTAGCATATACCACTAGAATTGATCTCTATTTATGGCTATAAGACAGCACAAAACAGAGGTTTTTATGGGGTTTTTTTGAGACAGGTACAACAAATATTTGAAGATACTGGATAGTCATCTATTCTTCTAAATTTCCAGAGACCTACTTCCATTTCCTTTCAGTTGATATTAAGTGATCAATATACCCCTTAAAAATGAGGGATAAAGGAAGTCAGTATGCCAAGGCAATGAGAAAATATGATCCTAAAGATCCCACCAGAGTATGAAATAATTATTATGCACCTTTGAAAATATTTTTGTATTCAAGAAATGTACAATATTTGCAAGTGATATAATAGATAGAGTGGCTGGCTTGTCAGCTACTCTACTTCTGATTTGGATTTGGCTTCTTTCAAGCCCAATTTGTTTAGAATTCCCACAGTGTGTCCTTTGAGACCTCGGAACCATTGGCAGTAAACAAGCCACTCTGCTCGCCCTTGATCAACATGCCGTTGCTCTCTGCTCGGATAGCAAACTTGGAGAGCTCATGGAACTCGAAGAAGAAAGTACCTGCTGCCTCTCCAAGAACGATGCGGCTACTATCATCACAAGACCAGTACTTGCCACAGGAGTCTGAATAGTCAATTTGAAAAGTAAGAAAAAATATACATTATCAAACGGGAGTAAATGTTAATCGAGTTGGGAAAAAAGAAAAAATGCTTATGAATTCAGAGGGTAAATGTAACTGTCAGATTTAGTTGCAATGATTGCTTGGTTTTAGAAACGAAAAAGAACTGAAAATAATGGCCAGACATTTTTTTTAAAGGAGAATCACACCATTATGTATCTCTTTAGCAGGATTCAAGATATAGGAAGTTGTCTTAGTGTTGTTGAGGACTCCAATCCCAAATCAACAAATTGGTACAACCTTCAAGAACAAGGCATACATCTTGATATCAACAAGCATGTTGAGAAAGAAAATAATGTTGACTCCAACTCTCGTATTGCCTAAATAAATCCTGGCTCCTTAAAAAAGAAAATAAGAATACAAATGTGAACCAACCTTGGATAGTGTATCCGCCTTCCTTGTAGGTCACAGTGAAGACATCAAAGTTTGATCGGTTGCATGCGACCTCGGCCTTACCCTCCTTCATGCCCACGAATCCATGAGGGCACTTGAGAACCAGCTTAGGTCGGTTGAGCAGACGGAAGATGAAGTCTTTGGGTGAATCCTGAAGCAAGAGATGGCCGTTGTCACGGACACCAACGTACTTGCCTCCTGGAGCACGCACATGCATGTGCTTGCCGTTGTATTCGACAGAGAATTGGCAGTCCGCCTGGTCCCTATACAAAAGACAGCAAAATATCATCATATTTTACTTGCGATAAAAGAAATCTTAAACTTTCTTTCTGCGCTTTCTCGAGAAAGATACGGTTCACGTTTTCAGGCAATTGTAACTAAGAATTAAGATGAAAGTAAGTTATTTATATGCATACCTGTTTTGATTTTCTTTTTCATTTAGCTTTGTTGCTACATCTAAAAAATTACCCTTACTTTTACCAGTTGGAAATTTCGGGCCAAACTTGTCAGCA
Organism: Strongylocentrotus droebachiensis; assembly: GCA_035222895.1. NCBI lineage: Eukaryota > Metazoa > Echinodermata > Echinoidea > Camarodonta > Strongylocentrotidae > Strongylocentrotus > Strongylocentrotus droebachiensis. The sequence goes on from JAVYIG010004971.1 coordinate 7,248, forward strand.
AATTTGGTCCATGCACCACCACTCTTCCCATTCAAAATGATCTAGCAACACCTCCAAAGAGCATTATTACTTACTTTGAGTTGCCATTAGCCTGGATACCAGTAGCGACGCTCTTCCAGAACTTAGCATCTCTGGAGTTCTTCTTGGGGTCGCATACCCTAATGGCGTACTTGTCGGTGTCAACGAACTCCAACTGGAAGGTCTCTGTGTCTTCGATCTCTTCATCAACGAGAAGCTTGAATGAAACATCTTCACCTACGGGTAATCAAGAGAAGAGAGAGAGAAAGAGAACATTAGTGAATCCATGTGTTAATAATTGTGTGCAGCTTCCAAAGAATAGGGACAAAGCATTTGGTAGTATTCATGAGTGTAAAATGACATCCCTATTTGCTTTCTAATCAAAACAAAATAGAGAACCGACCAAATTGCCAATTTGAGATTCGCATGGAATTAATGATCTCGAATTTCAAACATTCGTAACTCCCATATATTTAGCCAGATTTATGTTTCTCATATTTTTCTGCTTCCATGGGAATGAAGTTATTACAAGGGTTAGGATTGTCCTTTATAAGTCTGTGTATGAATCAGAGCTAGACAAGAGGTCTCATTATATACTTTCTAAAGAAGAGAAAATAATGACTTCTTGTTCAGATGCATCTCCTATAAAGTGAATCGCCCAAGGCATAGATGATTTTCCGCGAAATGTTAAACCCCATTGGAAAGTAATCACTGACATCAATGTGTCATCAAGATGATGAGAATTACACACTCAAGCACGACAAGACTGTTATGTAATTCCTGCTTTCGTGTTACTTGTGTTATTTTGATGCAAGATCTGAACTGTTTTCAAAGAAAAGGGCGCCGCATCCTCTGTAAACAGATGTGATTGGTTCAGATTTGGTACAAATATGGTCATGATGGTGATCACTGAGATCAGATCAAGGAATTTGAGGCGAGCCTCAGATCTCCTTGAGATACAGGGCTAGAGTTATGAATTTGTTCAGGTTAGATTTCGGGTTATAACTTATAATAGTATGTTTAAAGGTATTACAAAGTTTTGGTATGGGGTCATGAATTTTGTTCAAATTAACAAATTGGAAGCATATGCGTTCCTACAATATACATTGATCGTTGTCGCGGTTGAAATCGAGTCTAAAGTTATGAAATTATAAATAAACTCTTTATGTTGTATAGCTCCCTCTCAAGGTCAAGATATTAATTTAGCTATGAAACAACGTTTCTTGACTGAAATCGACCGATTAGCTATTACCGTTTGGATATTATATATCCCAACTACATATTCTGAAATTTTCATGGTCGCAGCTACGATTGTACGGCCATACGATTGTACGGCCATTTATCAAAATTTACCGGGAGCACCGGTAAATTTTTATATTCAATTTTTCTCGAAAACAGAAGTGTTTTAGGGGCTAATTTTTTTAGTGCTTATAATACATCCACAGGGGCATCCAAATATATCAAAATTGTAAAGATTCACTATCCACCCAATTTTCAAAATTTCCCAAAACTTTGTATTACCTTTAAGTATAGTGTTGTGTTGGGTGCTTTGGGTCCACAGTTCAAGTTTGAAATTTCAAAGTTGACCGCGGAGTAATCTTCGCCGAAGCACGTGTTGTACAATCGAAAGTAATTTATTTTGAAACAAAAAATGTTGTGGTAAATAGATGACTATTGCTAACGAAACTGAATACCGCATACTTATTTTAAAATGGGAATTGTGTCTCGTATGAGTTTAGAGGGTGTTTAATAGTGAGGTTATGAACACTTGAAAAAGCTAATTTAACGAATTATCCAGCTCTTTTTAGACAATGAATTAATACATATATATCTTTCAGTTTCATGACATCTATACTGTCTGTCATCTAGACTGAAGCATCCTCTTATTATACTCACAACTAAATGTTATCTTTGTCAAGCTCTTTAACTTGTTAGGTTAGTACGTGTACATAGCTAGATATTTCGAGCAAATTGCGATGGATCTAATTTATTACTTATATTATATTCGCCATATCTTCTGAAAAGTATGGAGCTAAAAAAATGGAATAAGAGCACTTCCTTTAAGCTGAGGATAAGAGATCCGACATTTGAAGACACCGTTTGTTAATTCATCAGAATGAGACGAACGTATCGAGATGTTTGGTTTTACTTTCAAAATCTTGGCATACCCTTCGAATTATTTATTCGTAATTGTCTCCAAATACCGCTTTGATTTCCACCATGTTTATTCATTTGTTGTTCTCGAGTGGTTTACAAAAACAACAAGTAAACACAATTTGTTCATTTACCTATAAACTTTGGAAAAAACGTTGCAACCCATCTCAACATTCCTGCGTAATGTCGAAACACTCGTTTTCTGCTAATTACCACTTTATTTTGTTTTTCGGGAAACTCGGGAAACACAGGAATGCAGATTATGTAATAGTTTGCGAATGGAAGGCTACTTGGAATGTTGATTTGTAATTACCAGTAGTAAACATAAATCCGCTAATCAATTATTGTGACAAGTGTAAATGCAACGTTTAACCAGAAGCTAAGATGATAAAATAGAGCCAAAATGTCTACAAAATCTCTGACGGTAATGCTATAAATCTGAGAATGCTAAAATAACACTGAACAGACAAAACAATATCCTAAGAGTAATTTCTCAGCTTTGCCGCAACGTCGTTGTAAAAAAAAATACAAAGTGCAAATTGGATGAGAGAAGGAGTGATGTTAGCCTGTACATGAGAACACGGTGAACATTGATATCATTGATATCATTGATAACGGATACAATAAGGATGAAAATCATAAACGTGCAAAAGAAATCCTATAGTATACCCCCCACAAGTATGTACAACTATTGCCCTAGTAGTGTGATATTCATGGACCTCGTCTTATGATTGATTCAAATAGATCACGATCATCTTGATATCAATCGTAAGTCTTCACTAAAGAGATATGAGTTTGTAAGTTTGCGACTGACTGGACGACTTGTCATCAATCTGGTTCAATCACTCTTTGGGCCTAAACAGGGCACTCGTCTTTTTAACTTTCTTGGCCCGTTATCATGCATGTTTATTTGTCTATTTCTAATTAGATTGCGTACTCCCCCAGGTAGGACCACAATTTAAATATACATTGTTTATCTATACAAGTGCCATAATCACTATCCAGATTAGAATATCCTTTCTACGTCATAGGGCTATCATAATGTTCAGCAGATAATTCAACGTTTACTCAGTGACTCCGATACACCTTTATCTTTTCTCTGGCGCGCCTCTTTGACTTCGCATACAATGATTCAAGTTTAATGACCTAGAAACTTTGATTGTAGTAAACTAGTATCACACAAGATCCATCTATATCTTTTGTTTTATCATCCTTCCACGCCCTAGTGCTAAGTAAAGGGTAGATATTGTTTAGTTCAATTGACATGAGGGAGTCGAACATGTCGTTTAAATAACCGGGAGTATCTTCAAAACGTCATATCAAACGCTGCAAAACGCAAACACCAAATATTCTCGTCTCCGCGAGAGGAACCCACGCTCTAAAAGGCCCTATCCTTCGTTCATAAACTTCTTTTGTTTTAATTTAAAGTCATAAATCTCATGACAATGGTGTATCCTACCGTCAATCACCTTGTATTCTATCTATGTCTACTGCTTGCTTCTTTCTATTCTATATTAAATATTTCACTCTTCCTAACATCTTGTTGATAATTATATTTCATCAGCGCACAATAATTAATTTCTACACCACTTTAACTTCACTTCCCAATGGAGTAGTAATGTGATCCACATCATAGGATATACCCGGATTCAAGTAGCTGATCTCATTATCTTTCCAAAGTGAAATAGAAGGTAGAACAAGGAAACATATAAAAGTGTTCCTGTTTATTACCGTTATTTAAGAGCAGCAACGGGCCGAAATATCAATTTCAAACTCACGTCGGCGTAGCATCGCGTTGTCCGCAAATAGAACCTGTATCGTTCATTAATTGGTATTCTAGCAAACAGCACAGCTGAAACGCCCAAGCATGACGACTCAATAAATTATGGCATCATTAAGACTGTTATCATTGTTAATGGAAATGACAGCGCTGCCAATGACATTGGATACGTCGGAGGCTGGTCGAATACTTAGCTGGGCGAGCTCATGCTGGGTGATGTTTGTTATACCACCACTAAGGGGGTAGACGCATCATTAGGCATCATTTCTATTTTAAAGGTAAAGTGTACTCGTTTTGATACAGTAAGAAAAAATATGGAATTAATTACGACAGAATATTATCTGAAATTATGCATATGCATGATTTGTGAGTTTACTGCTCTTAAGCTCATAATAGGAAAATCAACTATACTACACTGCTAAGTGCTTTTACTGCTTTTGTTAATAACAACTTTAATAGAGCTCTGCTATTTCGTAACGGTTAGTGCTTCACCACACCTTCCAACTGCCCATGCATCACGTTGCATTCATCATGTTCACTGGCGTACCTATGGGGGGGGGCAGGGGGGGCAGAGTGCCCCCCCTGACGGGCTCCAGGGGAAAAAAAGAAAAAGGGGAAAGAAAAGAAAAGAAAGGAAAGGAAAGAAAAAGAAAAAAGGAAAAGGGAAGAAAAAAAGGAAAGAAAGAGAAAAAAGGAAAATGAAAGAAAAAAGGAAGAAGAAGAGAAAAGGAAAAAAAAGGAAAAAGAAAAGGAAAGGAAAAAAATGGGGAAATTAAAAAAAAAGACCATGGCCGTACGCACCAGAGGGGGGGGGGGGCAGTTGACCCCAGATATTTTGAAAACGTACAGTTTTTTTCCTGAAAATGTAGTGTAGGCCTATACCAAATCCTTCAATTCTACTTTTGAAAATGCAAAAGTACCCTCATGACCAGTTCGGTCGCTCGAACTCCCTTTACTCCTTTTGCTTTTGAGATTCTTCGAAAACTTTTAACGCATCTTTCCCTCTCCCCCACCAGACAAATATTCCGCATACGGCCCTGAAAAATTAAGACAAATGAAAATAGGAAAATATAAGTGATATAACAAATTCGAAACTCTTCGCTGGCGCGAACTGCTTGCTAGCCTATTTTGTATTAATTTTTTTCACTTGCTCATCCCCCTGAAAAAAGAAAAGGATTAGCATTGCCTGGAATACAATTGTGCCTGCCCCGACGGGCCCCGACCTGCAACCATGGCAACAATAACACACAATGCATGTACCAAATGTTCCTAAAAGAGACTAATTCATTTTTCTCGCTCGCTACACTCGCTCGCGAATAAAATGAATAGACATTGCTTTGGAAACCTTGTGCCCACCTTTGACCTGCAACAATATCATTATAAATGGAAGAGCTTTTTCGCCCTCTCGCCAAAAAGGAATTGAATCGCGTTAAACGCGATTGCGTCCATCCTGACCTGCACCAATAAAAATAAGTTTATTTATTAATTTCTATTAAAAGAAATTTTTTTTTTCGCCAAAATGGAATTGACACCGCTAACGTGCCCGCCCCAACCTGCAACAACCAGTTAATAATTATGTACCAAACGTTATTCAAAGAAGTTTTGGTGTGCTCGTGCTCGCCAAAACGGAATTAACATCACCTTAGACATGATTGTGTAAGCCCTGACCTGCACAGGCCTGGACCTGCAACAAACAAATCTGAAATTTACGAACCAATTATCATTACAAAAATTTTGCTCGCTCGCCAAAATAGAAATAACACCGCTTTTAGTAATCACGTCCCTGACATGGAACAATGAACCCAAGTTTTATGTACCATATTTTCCCTATAAAAGAGAAGAGATTTTTTTTGCTCGCTCGCTACGCTCGCTCGCCAAAATAGAAATAACACCGCTTTTAATAATCACGTCCCTGACATGGAACAATGAACCCAAGTTTTATGTACCATATTTTCCCTATAAAAGAGAAGAGATTTTTTTTTGCTCGCTCGCTCGCTACGCTCGCTCGCCAAAATAGAAATAACACCGCTTTTAATAATCACGTCCCTGACATGGAACAATGAACCCAAGTTTTATGTACCATCTTTTCCCTATAAAAAAGAAGTGATTTTTTTTTCGCTCGCTAGCTCCTGGAATTATGTGCCCACCACTACCCCCCCCCCACTCAGTGTTATTTAGGGTACGCATATGCTCGTTCCCTCTTTTTGAAAGCACCCCCTATCTGAGGACTGCCAACATTTCCGAACCCCCCTTTCGCGGGCTTTTTGCGGGCTTTTCCAACCTTGGAGACCCCCCTAAATCATGAAAAATGCTCAATGTACCCCTCCCCCTAAAGTCGGAATAATTTCTCAGGAGTCCAAAGAGATGAGAGAAAAAAGGAAAAAAAAAAAACCCTTTTTAAAGAAATCTCCGGGTGAAAAGTTAATACACCCCTTTTTTTTACAATTCTCGGGCCGGACTTTGTCGCACGAAAAGTACCCCTTTACCGGACATTTTGGTAACACGCATGGGGTCATTCCGACCCCGGAGTGGGGGGGGGGGGGGCGGGCCACTAACCTGCTACAATATCATTAAAAAGATAAATAGGGGGTTGCCTGCCCGCCAAAATGGGATTGACATTGCCTTAAACACGATTGTGCCCGCCCCCGACCTTCAACAATGAAACAAATTTTATATAGCAATTCATTGAGAGAAAGATGTATTTTCGCTCGCTAGCTAAGATGGGTATAAAATCACCCTAAACACAATATTGTTCCCGCGCCCTGCATGGGACAATTGAACCAAGTTTAAGTGGCAATTATTAAAAAAGAAGTAATTTTTTTCTTGCTCGCTACGCTCGTTTGCAAAAAAAAAGAAATTAACGTCGCTAACAAGTGAATGTTCCCACCCCCAACTTGCAACAATACCAGTTTATATACCAAACGTTACTTAAAGATTTTGTTTTGCTCGCTCGCTCGCCAGAAGTGAAAATTAGCATCGTCTTCTTTGTTTGTTTCGGTCGCTTGCCCCCCCCTGACGGAGTACCCCAGGTACGCCACTGATCATGTTCATATTGGAGAATTCGAACATTAATACAAAGGTTACTCACATCCACATCGATCAAAACAGATTGACACATTCATGCATTGGAAGACGGTCTGTCCAAGGACTTTTGTCACCTCCCTGGTTGCTGTGATAGATCACAGATGACGATATAAACATTGTACATTATCTACTGAGAGCCGAAATGGTAATAACCCATACATTTCAAACCCACTAGTTAATGCCCTTCTAGTCCTAAGATGACGATAGTGATAATGCCTAGTTAGGTTGCCATGATAAAGCACAGATGACAATGTGGTGATGCATGGCTTTAATTTTCTAATTCCATCCCGCCACACATCGGAGGTGTCAACCAAGACGCAGGTGTGCTGTATGATCGTCCCATTGGTCATCGTACACTGCACGGCGCGGGAGTTCGATATCATCACATTCATATTTATATTCATATTATGACCAGATTATCACTAGATATATCTCCACCTCCCCCACTAACGGTTCTACAGCCTTACAGGGGGTTTAAGAACGAAAAAGTTGTAATAAGTATTGAATTTAAGCGACGTACATTTAGAAAATAAATGCTAGAACCCCACGGCTCCCCCCACACTCTCTCTCTTTCTTTCTCTCTCTCTCACAACGCACACACACACAAAATGTACACAACAGTGAGATTTTCCTGTCATAATAATCTACCCCCCCCTCTCTATCCCTCTCTCTCTCTCTCATCCTCTTTCTCTCTCTGCCCCATTCCTATTTCTCTGTTCCCCCCTCTCTCTCTCTCTGCAAAACATAACTATATTCACTTTAGTCTAGACATTTCTAGTAGTTTCCTCATCTAAGTGTTAGGCTATAAAGTAACAATTTCTATCGAATTCCAAAGTGCTTTTACAAGGTTCAAATTTCAGTATTACAGTATTTTCAATTACCCAGTATATAAAACCGACAGCGTATGTCAAAACAAACGCACGTGTCTTAAAAATCGATTGCACATTTATTATACAGTGCGTCCCAGAAAAAACGAAACCGAGAAGTATCGATGTTCTATCATAACTTAATCACAACTATAATTAATGAATGATACATATTTGGAAAGCTTAGAGTCTCCTCTTTCCTGTGATGCTACTCAGATGATGCATATTTCACGCATGAGTGATTAAAAGCAATTTGAAGAAAGGAAACCAAAAAGACATTTGGCGGGCGGTATCTGAATTTCGAAGAAAAATTCACATTTCTAGAAAGTTGAGTTTCTGCCCTTTCATATGACACCTCAATCAGGACAAATGAGCGAGGAATAACAAAGTTCTGTTTGTTTAAAGTAGCCCTTACATTTTCATAATTTTAACAAACGAATTCGTTTTCACTGGGTGCCTGCCGTAGCAAAAAGCAGATTTGACAAAAGACTTAACTCCGTTTCGTTGACAATCAGCCATGCATGAAGACTCTCGTCTACGGCTGATTGTCAACGAAACGGAGTTAAGTCTTTTGTTAATTTCGTTTATTGATACGGCAGGCAGCCAGTGAAAACGAATTAGTTTAATAAAATTATGGAAAAGCAAGCACTACTTTAAACAAACAGAACTTTGTCATTCCTCGCTCATTTTTCCTGATTGAGGTGTCATATGAAAGGGCAGAAACTCAACTTTCTAGAAATGTGAATTTTTCTTCGAAATTCAGATACCGCCCGCCAAATGTCTTTTTGGTTTCCTTCCTTCAAATTGCTTTTAATCACTCATGCGTGAAATATGCATCATCTGAGTAGCATCACATGAAAGAGGAGACTCTAAGCTTTCCAAATATGTATCATTCATTAATTATAGTTGTGATTAAGTTATGATAGAACATCGATACTTCTCGGTTTCGTTTTTTCTGGGACGCACTGTACACGACACTATAATTATTATGGACACATACTAAAACCATGTCACAGCACACCGTACAATGAGTACTGCTTCAATACTGTTGCTTACAATCTATTTTTTTTTTAATGTAACGTAAGTATGAAAATATCCAATGGATTTTGTTGTTCTTCTTCTTTTGGTCGAAACTCTATATTTGACAAGGAAGTTACTGTGATCGAATTAATTATCCTTCTTCAACAGCAGTGCATACTAGCATCATAACATGGAGGTTGGGTGCATAATCAAATCATCAACAGGATATAAAGCATTTCCTTCTAGGCTAGTTAAATATTGTAATGTGGAAAATTGAGTAAAGTAGGAGAATCTTCACATATGGGAAAAGTGGCCTTCGCATGCCAACCGGATGCTATAAGCAGATAAAGTAAACCGTCGCAATAGACATGTATTTCAATTAGCATCGCGTTGTATTGTTGCTACGTCGGCCCAGACTTTGGAAAGATATTAGGTCCTCGATATCATTTTTAAAGAACTTTTATTGTACACACAATGAATGAATAAATTAATGGCAGTGGTTGTGTTTTGAAAGGTGTCGCTCGAATGCATGACGTGGATCAACGGTTCTTTATTTGTTTGTTTGTTTGCATGTTTATTAGTTTGTTTACAGCTAATGAGCAGCACACAGACACTGTGCTCATGCCTGTATTGTATACCCGGGGGATGGGGGGGGGGGGGGGCTGTACAAGTATCGCACACTTACAGATCCTTGATATAATACTGAAACAATAAGGAAGCATATGCAGGCAAACATGGTACACAAAATAGTTTGGCCGTATCTCCTTGTAGGCTCATATCGTTAGCGTTACACACTTCCACTGATTCTAGCAGACAGTGTCATCTCGTCTCAGTCTCACCAAGCAGATCTGTCGAGATTTCTACGTGTCAAATGTTGAGCAAACGATGAGCTAACAGTCCTTTCATTTATAATCTAATTACGAACTGATGATCTGTGTACCGAACGCATTATCAGCCATGCCCAACCTCTTGTGACGGCTATATGCTAATTGGCCTTTAAGGGCGTGTATCTGTTTAATTAGTACATGTATCATGTACTTGGATAAGCACATTAAAGTATAATACGATGAACGATGTGTTTGCTTCCAAGGTTTTTTTTAATTCTGGAGTTAACTATGTTAATTTAATTCGAGTATCAATAAAGATACGTCAATAACATCTATAACATGATTCTATACGCTGTCATCATTTCGCCTTCTAGTGCGTTTGGAATATATTGTATTAAATATGAGCCTATGGCTATTCAGTATTCACAACGTAATTTCGTAAAATTTACTTGGGACTTTTCCTTTTTGTATTCATTGAACAATGAGCAGAACAATGAACAGACGAATACATGCAAGTAAATAAACATTACCAAACTCAAACTGTCTGGAATACCATAATATCATGCTCAATATAAGATTAGACAACATATTCATATCTGAAAAGCAGGTTGAATTTTTACTTTTTTTCTAATAAACAGAACCTACACGGAAATTATGTACAGCCTCAAAATGAGAAAATCAAAACGTCTGACAAAATATTACATCTTCATATCATAATTTCTATTTTTTCCTGCAAAGTGCCTTCAGGGGCCTAGGACAGTCTGCCTGGCAGATGGAAAGCATATTCCATTCAAGGAGAGACTCGACAACAATCATTACCCTCAGACCATGCTCAGACATCCCAGATTATGCTCTCAGGCGATACATCATGAATGACGACGTCAACATCATTTTCCAACGAGTTGGTCTTTGTTCTCAACTATGGATCGCATTCACAAGATTCTAATCTTTCTCCCTCACGTAATTTCGTTCATTTTCATTTCTTTGCCTGCCTCTTGCCATGGGCACTTTGAAACCTGTAAAACCTATGTATTGGGCCTGTCGTTTCAGATTTTCTAATTATCAAGCGACTGATTGTTTCGATTGAGACCACATAGCATGTTCTTCATAACTATATGTCTTTTTGCAATGACGATAACACTTTCACAACTTAGGAAGGAATTCGGTTTCGGAATTATTACTTTACAACCGACAATCGGAAGTCGGAAGTTGAATATTTACAAATTATAGTCCTAGAAGTACCGTTAGTACGATGACCTTTATGTGCGCTCGAAACAATTCAATCTTTGTCACGATTGTTGCCTCAATCATATTAGGTCCATGCCTCAATCCACATTCATCACTATAACTTTGAATATGGATCTGAAGGGCTTACCGCAACAATCATTGCTTTTATGTACGCCTGTGCGCCATAATGGCCTTCCTTGCTTTTATTCTACTGCTACAGCTATAGTGATTGCAGGCAGTGCATTTTCATCACAGGATTATATTCTCACAAGTGGTACACAATGATAGTTTGGATAGGAGCTGAATGAATAATGATACACGTATGTATGGAAGGAATGCAACGTTCATGTGATGTTCATATAATTATGACATCTCGACTTTAGAGTTCAGACCACATCACCGGAAAGGCATTATTAAACTCATATAATTTAAACACACGTCTTTCAGGATTTCAAGGAGACGATATTTCCTCGCCATTGATAGTCGTAACATTGGATTATAAGGTATAATCAATTACTGCGGCATGTGAAGGGCACAAAGCTAGACAGATTTTCCCTATTGATCGAGGTAGACTTATAATTACACATGACCTCACGACCTCACGCGTCTGAGGACCATGCAGAATAAACACTCCGTCAATCACAACATTCACGTCATCATATTATTCTTCAAGACTTTGAATAGAATAATGCGTACCTTAGAATCATAATTATCAGTCATTTGAAAGGCAGTTGCGATTGGCAATATCCAATTTTTAAACATGATCGTTGCTCTTTGAGCCCTAATTCGGAAAGGGGTGTGAACATCTACGGTACATAATAACAATATGAAATTATATAAATTATTGTCATGATTATGCAGGGCTCCATACGAACAGGTGCCTGGGAGACATGTACTCCAAATTCTCTCTAGATCTCCCTCACGTAGCTCCCACATATCTAAATATTAACGGTTGGTTCATACATATTATAATCAAAAATGTTGACACTATTTCATTCATCATGTTAATTACAGTAGAAATGCCAAAGAAAGTATGCTTTCATATTCTCTTCAACCAGGGAGATGTGACTTTTCTCCCTGCTTCAACCTAAGATGCCTCGAGACTTCACAAACTCCATCTTTAAACCACCGAGCGATGACTCAAGGAGATTGGATGGTGCTGAGTGATGGAGCATACACACGTGTGGTATCGGTGGTCATCGTTACTGGTGGTGGTTACTGGGCTCATTTTCGACCGAGAAAAGAGACCCTTTGTTTCCAGACAGGGGTAAGACTGCAGTGGTCATTTATCAACAGCATGACTGAGAATCATAATAAACACGATAGGCATCGTCGTCTTCAGTCGAAGACCTACGCGATGCGGTGATAGACGTTCATTAATATCAGAACTTGAAGAATGGTGCTTGATAGCATCACGAAGCTATATATACGACTCCGTGATAGCATCAATTGGAATTTCACTTGAACTGGCAGTGAGAACATACCGTCCGTATATCTATGGAGACCGGAGGGGAGATAGTATCAGTGGTAGGTGTATTATTATGAGCACCATAGACACATCGATATATGAAGACTTCCCCAATAGTAATACAATGAAACAAAGCTAAAACAAATGGAACCAAATTAACGAGAATCAAAGCAATACAACTAAGTACCAGACTTCCGGAAGCAGAAGTGAGGACTTGCTTGGAACACAGAAGTACACACTATGAACATGACTGACAATGAGAGCGGACAAAATATACAGTTCCTCAGGTAGACAAAGGAACATCCCTTCACAGCTATTATGTAAAAAGGTGAATATGCATGTGACACCTGTTCTACACATTTTTACATAATAGCAGTGAAGGGATGTTCCTTTGTCTACCTGAGGAACTGTATATTTTGTCCGCTCTCATTGTCAGTCATGTTCATAGTGACAATAGGTCTGAAATTCTGAATAAAACAGTCTGTGTAGCATATATGAATATGTGTTCTTCAAGCAGCAATCCATCTTCTGCCACACAATGAATGATTGTGTTCTTGTTAATGTTTCCATATAGGGACTGGACGCCTCGCACATTCAATTTGAACAAAATCGCATACCATAATTTTATGCTTGCATGCCCCTAAACCCATCCTCATTCTTGCATATTTCTTTTTGAAGGAAGGAATATCTTATATCCAGAGCCATGTCTCTGGTATATAATATATCCACTATAATGTTGTCGTTGCATGCCCTTACGTCAAACCTTATCCCCACCAAAAATATCCCAATGGCAGTAATCAACATTTTCGTGTAAGACAATCCATTTGTTTCTGGATATTATCCTGCTAGCAGCTATTGAATGATTGGAATACCAAAACGCATCACAAAATGAACATGCTGATATTATATATCCTTCATGCTCGGAGTGTTGCCACCTGAAGGCGTCATCCATTGTGTCTGTGTTCACAAATAACATTTTCCAACTTCACAAATGAAGACACGCACTTATGCTGGCACCATCCACCATCTGCAAAAATAATTCCTTCCTTCCTTCTACTCGTATTCTTTAACTTGATCATTTTCATGTGTTCAGATCTTATTTCGCATTTTCTCACCTGTCTTCCTCTCAATGCAACGTATGTGATTGCAATTTTCAAAATGAAGAATAACTGGGGCAGGTCAAAGGTCACATCCTTCTATCTAGCTGGCCTGACATTACCTTTATTTACACTCCTATTCTCTGCTTTAAATTGAATTCAACAAAACATCTTCAACTAATCAGCAAACCATATTGAGCAGGGCTTATAACAAACAGGTTGCTGTCTGTTGAACTCGTGATCTTCCATGACCCCATGTAGATAGGTCAAACAGAACGAGCATTGCCATCTGGTCCTGGAAGACTGGGGAGGATGCATGATCTGTAGAAAAAACAGGTGCCCCCTAAACGTGCTAGGCCAACATCTCGTTTTTGTTGCCCCCGTTCCCCCTCTCCAGACGATAAGCTATAAGAAACATGCTAGGCGAAAACAGCGGGCCACCCATGCACCCCTCTCCTACCATTGTATTGCTCATCCACCTGAATTTGCCCCCTTTCAACTCCCGATACTCTTGTTAATAGTTTCTCCATCATGCCATATCGTTATAGAGGATGTGTATTTCTGTCCAGCTATTTTTCTATCTGTCAATTTAGTTATCCATATAGCATCCATGATCCATTACACATAGTGTAAGTGATTGCAAATAAATAAATCCATTCCAACCTTGCCGTTACCTTATTCATAATGCTACTTTTGTATGTGAATGACAAGAGAGAGGAATTTCACCTTCCTATACATGTTTTATTACATTAATTCACATTAGATTTCCCTTCTGTCACAAATGGAAAAAACACTTGAATGATTTGAGTGTCAGATCATCTGAAGATATGCAACAGTAATACAATTACAAGTGGTATTTTCACTTCCACTTTCGTGCGGTCTTCTCGTTTTCGCTCCAGCGATAATCATTTCGTATATTTTACTTCCATAAATAGCCATTCTCCTCTCCGTCTAACAAAAGACTTTATAATAACACTGGTTGCTTGGCCTTTTGACAGCAGGATCTTGACGTCATTAATTATACTGAAGAATATTTCTCACCATCGTTGTATTTGCACCATCGTTGTATTTGCAAAATAGTATGACTGCAGGGAACTGTTATTATACTATATACAAAACCAAGTACACGGCTCCAGCTACACAACGGGCAATTTGTACTACTAATATGGTGGCATTTTTCTTTTTCGGTGATGTGGTGAGCTCAGCGTGAGAAACCGTGAAATTAATGAAGATAAATGTTCCGTAATGCTCCGAGACAACATTGAGTTTTATCGGCCATGTGTTAAAAACAACTCATCCATCATAATTTTACACAATGTAAGTTATGATTAAACTGTCGCTAGATACGTATCAAACTAACTTTGCTTCATAGAGCTAGCACCAGAGACGGATTTGTAACACATTGTATGCTGCTGCTTGTACTGAGCATAGAAAGTAGCAAAATGCTTCCTTTTTGTGCAGGCATGGATATTAATGGGTGGAATATATTAGTATTATTATTCAACAAATCAACATAAATAACAGAGCATGCGCGTGAGGTTCATTGCGAAATAGTTCAAGCAACGGGTTGGGGCAGGGCAAATTCACTGTTTAGGGCTGGTGGTCACCAGTCCATTGTTTAGCACAAATTGTTTGGTACTTGGCCAGTATGACATCAAACTTCGGTACTCTATATAAATACTACATACCCAGCAGTCAGTATTTGTATTGAATGAAACAGTCGGGGAATCCATATTTCCTAAACGCAATTTACATAATCAACCTACCTACTGATACTTTGCGTTAATATTATGAACATTGGGCGTCAGCAATCGTTGCCATGACTACGACTGAAAATTGCCCCTGCCTTCATACATAAATGGAACATATCCAAGGTATAAAAATGACCCTATTTTTACCCTTACTGATATGAAGACACGTACAAATCTTTTACCAATAGTCATACAGAGGCCTTCGAAATGATAGCCTACCGTGTTCGCTGAGGCAGTGTGAATTCTGCTTTTATATTGCCGTCAACTATCGATCACCCCTGGGAAAATATGCAATAATGCCAACACAAAACATCGATATTTGAAATCAAACAAAATGAGGTGTGGGGAAACGGGTATTGCGACGATGACTTATTGCCAATGTGCATACAAGCAGTGTTGATCCTAATTGCGCTACACAAAATGAAGTGCAAATGGAATAGAGGTTATAAATCATTGCCTCGGGATCATTTTATTTGGAGCTATATTGCGTTCGGATATGGAGTGGTGGTTTAGAATGTACATTGCAATATATCAATATCTGAATACCTCTTCACATATCATTCATTATGATATGAGAGTTTCATATTGCTTTCAAAATAATGCAACACTCGACCCGGGGTTATAAGTTTAAAGGCAATTTATCACCAATCACGATGTTGTCCCATTTTAGTCATGATTGTAGAAGCCACGAAGCTCAAGGGTGGCCAAACATTTTTTAAGTAAGAAGGGGAGGGGTGAAAATCTACGGAGCTGTTACTACAATTGTCAAAACAAATTCGAGGACCTCTTTTGTTGGTGTACGCGGAGAGGCTTTTTGGTAAACTCTGTCGGCTAATTTATTTACAATTTTGTTCTCAACCACCCCCCCCCCCTGAAAAAATGGATACAAAATCAGAATGGTCTAGTGAAGCCCCTGAAGCGGTGACTGCGAATTAATATTGCAACCCAATTTACCATAGTTGGAGCATTTCAGCTATCCTGCTAGTAAATGTGTTCACCCCTCCCTCCCCACTCCCCCGCCCCCCCCCCCAAAAAAAAAGAGTAGAGTTGCCTAGATTCTCCACTTGATTGCGTCGACTGTTATTATATACCATTTGCAAAAAACCTTGAACGCTGCTTTGTTATTTTGAATTTCTTCTAACAATGCTTAATTATATCGACAATTTTGTTAGCTTGAACACGCTGAAATGTCATAGATTTTTAATCATATCATTGATTGGAATGATTTTACATCAGCCTCATGTTTAAATCTGGATATAACAGATAATTCGATATGGATACCATGTCAGTGATCAGTTACATAATGTTGAGGTCCTTTTGAGGGCAGACCTATGCTTTCGCACATTATACATCAATAAATAATATACTCAAATGCACAGATTTTAATGTGAAAGAAGGTTCATTAATTTAAAACAAGGCAATTTAGTTTTACAGCTGGTATCCAGAAGAGTGTAGGCCTATCTCAGAAATAAGACTGGTTGACATGATGTATTTGTCTAAGAACAACACAAAATGGCCTTGGCATCATCCGTATTGATGTTAAGAGTAGATTACAACATTAATATACACAAGACACGAGAACGTAATGCTCAATCTCCCTTCACCTATGTGGCAAGGATACTGTAACTACTAAAATAGCTGCCCAGCAGAGCATCTACTAACAATATTTAGCACTCCATCAAATATACCTTATACCATTATACCAAATTGAGCACGCAATGGCTGGAACCAAGCGGAAGACGAATTCCTTGGACAGACACAGCTCATCGCACCTTAAAGGGAAGCATCCAAAACAAAATCTGATTTCGCTACATAATGATTAATACTTAAAATGACAATTCTCTGCCATTGTTCACGTCTGCATACATTCGGTCGAGTAACAAAGGCACTAAAAGCTATATTTGTATCGGCACTGGGAGTGTGATGGAAAATTCAATAACAGTACAAGATTGAATTGAAGGGCCTTGTCGTATAGAGAATGGAATGACACCGCAATGACTTTGGCAGTCCAGCATCGTCACATACCTTGTTACAATGGAAGGCTAAACTTGAAGGAAGGATAAACTTGAAGGTGTGATATTGTAGGGAACGTCCATGTTTATTTGGGAGATCACTTTAATATATTCAGTATGAATTGAAGAAGGAAGCAAAAAATGATTACTCTTGCAGCATTGGCTCGAGCCGCATTTTACGAGGAAGCGGTACTTGAAATGAAAATAATTCATTGGCAAACAAAATGAAAGTAAGAGCCAAATAAATCATTGCTATATTTATAAAAGCGCAAAAGATCAAATTTCCTTTTAATCGTATCTTCCTTCTATATTTATTCAAGTTACAAGTGCCTGGTTTCATACTGGATCTTGGAATCACTATATATTTTGATCATTTACAAAAGAGAGATTTTGTTTCGAAATTTGAATCGGGCTGTGGTGTGAAAACCCGGAATAAGATAAATAAATTACATTATTATCTGTAAACAGGAATGAAGTTGGATATTGAGCCCAAATTAATCTAATATTGAATAGAATTGCATTTATCTTTTGGGGCAGGTAGGACCATGGCTCTATATACGGTAGCTCAAAAGCCATGAAAGTAATGGTTGCTAAAGTAATGCTTTGCTAAATATAAAGTAATGGTACGATAAATGTCACTGCCTATGTTTCCTGGTATAAGTCTTATTAGTGGGTTTCAGGAACGAGGGTATAATAGTGTCAGTGCTATTGATTCTTGGGATCTGTGACCACTCACATGATTCAGTTTTAGCATTGATCCGGGTCTTTAGACTGAGATCAAATGAATACCGAGAATGTAATGGTCTATCTATAGAACAGGAAAGCTTTCTTTGAAATTGACGGTCAGAATACCTCAAAATAATAACGCCACCTTATACAGATTGACGTTGATGCTCAACTAATATAATTTATCCTCGGACCGAAAAAAAAAAAAAACGTTTACAAGTAGGCCTACACCCCGAATAACCAAGAGCCGGTCGGTTCGGAGTAGGTTTGGAGTCGGTTTGGTGAATGGGCAGTGTGACTGACTCAGCATTACAAACAATCGTATCATTTATTCATATTGTAGGGTATTTATATCATAATCTACACATAGCTTTGTCATAGAAATCAATTTGTTTGGTAATAATTACTGTGAAATATATAATATTGATTTCATATTATTCATAACATCCAAACTGAAATGAAGTGGATATACGATATAAAAATGATGAGAAAACTGTCAGAATAAATATTGCATGCTCATAAGCATTGTGAAAAAAATTGACATTTTGTACATCGCTCAGGTAGCCTAAAACAGTATCAATTCAAATAATCAATCCCACCTAAAATCACGCTATTTCAAACAATTATTATAACAGAGCTTTTCTCCATTACTTAGCCTACTACAAGCCCTGTACTATATCATCAACATATCAACATGTTTTGTGCCTATGGTTCTCATAATATCTGAGTGTATCCGATTATTAGACAAGCAGCTTTCGACTTGTCGTTGTGAAACCCTACAATGAGGTAAAAATCGATTTGAGATGTATAGGTAAAATCAATACAGACGCTGCCTGCCTTTAACGGCGTATCAAAATGTTCAATATGGAATTCACTGATGCATCCATACTGTGGCTTTTAAACTGTACGAAATGGTTTATGAACAACTGAAAGGTTGTAATAGTCTTGATTTTATAGGCTTTCATGACTATTGCGTGGGCTTTCGATGGATATAGAGTGTATTTTTTTAAGTAACAGTAATAAACTACAGTTACCACCATGATCACTGGGGAACGTGAATACGGTCACGTATGAAAGATGGGAAAGACAATACATGAGATTAAATTGAGGGGAAATGATACAGCAATACAGAAGGAAAATGAGAAAAACAAGCGAAAGGGATACCGAAACGGAGAAGAAAAAAATAAGGAAATCACAGACAACATCAAGGCCATTAAGGCGTGGCTAGTCAGTCTGCAAGTGTGGTCTACAAGTGGGAAGGAAAATATGGAATTTATACAAAATAGTAAGAAGCGGGATTAAAGGAAGTAGAATGTAAGAAAGATAATAAGGAAATAATAAATACACAGACTGACATGATTGTTCTATAACTCCGAATAACTCTAGCGGATAGCTCCTGCCCCGATTAGAATTTGCAGAATCCTAGGTCTGGGGTTATACAGGCCATACGAATACTGGAAGGAAATTGAACGTCAAAAAGAGGCTTGGCTAAAAAGAGGGTGTATCGCGACACCACGCAGATCCTGAAGATGAGATTCAATAGGAGATGTCAACCAACCGAAACAAACAAACACACCCTTGTCTAACTGTAGACTATTCAGTAGATGTACATATTATCACTGGAATAATCAAACAGAATGTTGTGTAATGTGTATACAGTCCATTATTATGTTTGATTTCAATGGTATAACAGTCCCACGTGTAAACTTTGAGTGAACCAAAAGTGGTCTTCCGTGAACATGACTTGTGTCTCATGACTTGTGTCTCATGTCCTATTTTAGGGTATGTAAGGATTCTTTACTGTTGAGTCAGTCTGGATGTACTTTGTAAGAGATAGGTTCTGAACCAATGAGTCTCATTAAAGTCAGGCATTTCCATGTGTGGGGTTTGCCTACTGCCCCTCCCCTTACGTATTGTTTCCCTGTTTATGTAGGTTTAGAAACGAGGTCTGCTGCAAGACAAGAATGCGTTTTTCCATTCTATCCCCCGATCTTATCAATATCAGGTGATCTGCAGCAGGTATTGCAATATGAAATTGTCCCCATTTCCGTTATGCTGGTATCCTTCTGGGACGTTCAATGTTTATCAAAATATTGGGCCCATAAGTTGTGTACAAAATCTATACGAAAATTCCGCCATTCAAATATGAGGGTGAATTATAGTTTCTCTTTCTGGGAGCGAGTGGGTGGTACGTCCATGGACCTATGCCGTATGTCGATCGTTCCTTCGTCATTTCAGATCTGCGGCAGATCACCTAATTCGTCAGCATTGACGAATTCCAGTCTGGCTAATTTTGATATAATTTCAAAAATATTCTTCCTCCTCTTTTCAAATACCTTCTTGATAAGTAGGTATTTTCGTTTTATTCCAGTTACTAAAAGCTATTACTAAATAAGTATCCCTTCATAATAATAAGTGTAGGGGGTCGGCAGGAGGGGGTGAAGGTAAGGGACTAGGGGCCAGAGCCACATCTAGTTTGAAATTTCCAATATTTGGCAACCGCCATATCTCAGTTGAGTTACCAAATTTGTGTCGACCATATTATGACGGAAATAAGTTTTCATCAAAATAAAAGTGCCCACAATTTGCTCACTCGCGAAATATGGAAAGAGGAAGTTAAGGATATTTGGGAAACAGAAGTCAGCCTCTGAAAAATGCCCCTACGATTTGTTTCTTGTTAATATAAAAACATGCTCAGGAATCAGGTTCCTGTTCCTTTGCAACGTCATAAGACTCGATTGACACGCCCTCCGAATAGAAGCCTATACTCGCGCCTCGCGACAAACGCTTCCATTCTTCCAAACAATGTCCGACTTGACAGCACAAGAAGAAAAGTTTTTCTTTTTCACCATGAAGTGAAAAACCAACTACGTCAAGGACAGTCCCTACTCTTTCCCATCAAAACGTGACTATTCAACTTGATATTTAGACTGTCTGTTCCCCATGTCTGGCAAGTACCTATACAGAAGCCAAAAACCTCACTCTCCACCCTGGTCACACCTGCAAATCCAACTCCAGAGCGACAATACAGACCCAACCACAAAGTACATTCCTCCGAATGGCCACGATATTGTTCGATTCGGCAATGTGTCAGGGGTTTCACCACAGCGTTTACTTTGGGTGCACCAATGTCTTGTGTCAAGAGTCTCTCGTGTCATTCAATTGTCTCCTTGTGACATCGTAAACATGACCTCTCACGAAAGATGTATTTGTGAAGGGCAAGCAAGACGAGTGTAAACTCTCAAACTCCTCTTCAAGCTCAAGGGGAAACTTAATACGCCCATGCAGGGGGAAACACCTCAACACTCAAGTGCAGCCCATTTCTCATCATGCTCCTAACTGCCAACCCCCTCCCCTATTGGAAGCACGGGCGCTATTTCATGCTTTGTTTCAGAAATCACAAATTACTACAGTGATAATTAATACATATAATACACTCTTAGTAAATCGTTGCATTTAGCTGATTGATAAGGGACGAATTGTTCAAGAATTGGGACAGTTCGCCCTTGCTCTAAAACCAGTGTCCCTTCTTAATAACGTCAGTAGCTTGTCAGAATGAACAGAATTGTAGAACAAGTTAGCAATAGCATAAAATGTGGATTATATTACGAGGAGTTATAACCATCACTAAATAAAACAGTGTATTTCCTTATAAGTACCATGGTAAACTGTGTCATGATCATGATGATCGAGATGAAATCATATTACTCGTAACACTGTTGACTGTTTATAATAATAGTAGAACACCTATGCTTAATTGATATCGAACACTTTAATGACAATGCCAAGTGTTATCTAACAGAATATATGCAAAGATATCTGCACATGTATTAGGCTACTGCATAAACTACGTTATTCCAGGGAGTTGGCTGGTTATTCTGTATCAAACAATTATTACATACATTGATCGATAAGCTACAGAGTCGGAATAGATTAGAGTGATTATTGTTGAAATGGTATGAATTAAGACACCTGCCCCCCCCCCCCCCTCCCGCGTACAGAAAAGCTAGGGGCATAACAAAGCTGTATCGACACTTTGTGATTATTTCTCAATGAGTCATGCACCTCAACGAATTGTTATTCAAAGAAATATTTCAACAATTATGGTCTCCATTTATACCGCACGGAATATCATTTCATCCGCTCCCACAGCTACTTTTTTTTCTTCTAAGTTCTATACAGGCATATATTATAATAGCGGGCTTTTACACTGTTCAGAGCCAGACGACAATAGGGGCATTGTAGTGTGGGTGGGTTATTCGTAACAAATGGCTCAATTCGATTCTGAGGCCCGTTTCTAGAAACCGACGTTAGTCTTACGTATTGACTATAACATCAGCGTTAGTAAGTTACATGTCAATTTCAATCACAAATAATTAAGCAACAACCATTTATCATTATGGTCATGAATCGATAACCACTCTTGTGAATACTTACTGCTGGTGTTGAAACGAAAACTTCCAAGGTAAACTAAAAGAGCAGAGCAACTTCTGACCAATTTCCGTCGAAGAGTAAATTTGATTTTACCAGACCTAAAAAGTCCCTTTAATGTGGATGATCTGATCTTCAGGAAAAGGGAGTTTGTTCCTAATCTAGGTACCTCGATGGAACAGGAGATTTCAAGGCGGAAGTCACATCTTGAAGAGGAAACCCCAACATTTTTGATAAGCCAGGAAAAAACGACAGGAAAAAAATACAGGAGACGATTTCTTTTTGAGGTTTCCATATCCTTCCCTCGATGTAACGAGCTAACAATGAATAGGTCTGGATTTAAAAGACAAATCGTACCTTGGTAGCAAACTACTCTATAGAAAAGCAGAAAAATCAAAGTAGACCGGTGCAAAATTGAATGAAATCGGACAGAAAAATTGTGAATTTATCAATCTTTGAAAGTTATAGTCACTTAATTAAGCACGGGATCTTCAAATTATTTTTAGTCCGATTTATTTCAACTTTCGCCATTCTATTTATTTATTTTTTTTTGTTTTCATACAAATGGACGTATTACAATGGTTGGATTGCTATATAATGAAATGGGTCTGCATGGATGATGAAATGGGTCTGGAACTCTGGATAATGAGATACACCTTCTGGATTTTACATTCACTTAATTGCACCCATGTTGCAGATAGATGACGCACTGATGAATGTCGAATGGTTTTAGCATAGTACTGTTATAAGCATCTTTCCGCGTCGTGCACGTTCAAATTTTCACGTTATGCTAATGTATAGATGACTATAATAAATGATATCATACCTTTTGAATCAAATAAATGGATAATTTATATTATATTAGAATGAACTCATGGATGAGTCCTTTATTCAAGTGTTACTGATAATTATTACGAAAAGAACGTATTAGTTTTCTGGAGTAACTTAATGGAATTAAGTAATTAACCGCCAGATGGTGATACCATGATTTGTAACAGCAAAAACCATTATCAATAATACTTCGTGGAAAGCCTCCGCCTTTCAAATTACTATAAGATGCCAAAATATGATAGTAGCTAGTAGTATATGAATGTATATATATACAGGTAGTAGCCTTACATACAAACAAACAAAATCTCACAACTTGCAAGGTACGATAAAAACCAATAAACGTATTTCATTTACTTTTCACTTTATAGGCAGAGTGGTGACGAGATATTTTCTTTGAACACTTGGTCAAAATTGCTGTCAAATAGGAGGCCAAACTTACATAACTTATATCTATCTGAAACATCATAGACATTATTTTTAAAGTTTTCTTCGGGTCTGTATGATTTCAAAAACAAATACTTTATAAAAAATACAAAATCTACTTTGTATGGCTCAAAACTAAAATATCATCAGTTAGCATTTTTTCTCCATTAATTGCATTCTGAAAATACGATACTGTGTCTAGGAGCTTAGGAAGCTCTATCCAATGTCTAGCTAATAAACTTTATCTGACACGCTTTCAGGCCATCTTGTCATGATATTTCTCAAAAAATGTCTTTTCCAGACATAGTTTGATCCCAGTCTATGGGTTAGTCACATACGTGCTAGAGTTCCAGGCAATCTCTGGATTGGGCGTTAGTGAGTCATGCCTTTAAAGGTTCTCGACAACTTTTCAAACATAGACATTGAATAATCAGTCTGTATACAACAAGGTGGTGAGAAACAAGTCAAGCAAGCTAATTATGGACGGGAAGAAAAAATTGTTTTTTTTTCTTCATATCGTGATTTTCAGCAAGTTATGATTCTATGATACATGATGTAGGCATAAAGTGAACTATGGTCCTATATACAATCATCTACGTGTACTACAGATCAAATTCGACGTTGTATTTTGCAAAATAATCTATTTCCCCCGCAACATATTGTCCTCTCGCATTATTGGATTTTCTAGCAAATCCCATGATATATCACAGGGGCTTTCGTTTATTTCCAGGTACTTAGCTGCCACCGGACTGTACACCGTAAATTCATTAGATGACAAATTGGCTTTAGTTTAGGGCCATGCATATCTATACAACATCAAAATGGTCGCATCTTATCTGTCGGCAGATCTAACACGCTGTAGGATTGACCCCACCCTTGCCTTTACTAGAACATCTGTCACATTTATCGTGTTTATTCGAAACATTCATTAGACCCGCACTAATTGAATTCGTGGACACGCAATGATGATCAAATGCGGTTAAAAAAGCGGTTTTCATTTGTTATTACTGAAATTAAATATATACCTAAACCACTAGAAAAGAAATAACTTCATTTATAAATACGATCGCAACTACTTCCTAAAAATCAACCTGAGGAAATTTCAATAGCCTTGTACATCATCTATTGAAATCTGCGAAAATGACAATACTAGGGGATATAAATTCAAATTCACCTTTAGTTGATTTTTGTTTGTCCAAAATAGTTGCGATCGTGTTCATACATGTATATCTTACCATTGGTTAATTAAAAAAAAATAACTCACTCACAGTCACATCATTTTGTACTTCATTACTGTGATTTCCTTTGAAAATGACTTGGCAGTACTAGGGAATGAATGAATGAATGTCCACTGACCAAAGATAAATAGAAAGCCAACGATAAACCAAATAAAGTGCAGGGGCGGCGCGAACGTTATGCATACAAAATCATTACAACAAAAGTAGGCAAGATACAAGATTGGAGGCAATACATGTTTCAGAAGGGAGGTAATGTATTCATATTCCTAGACAAAAGGAAAGACAAAATAGAGGAAAATCAATGTTTCAAACAAGAAAACAAAATGGTGGTGTTGGTGGTGAGGGAAAGGGGTGAGGAGGTGGTTTTAGAGATGGTTATCGGGTGCTAATTCCTGGCCGAGACACCGGATACAGGAAATGGGTTTGTTCCTGTTGATCTATAGAACGACTCCAAGAGCCCTGTGGATTTATTATCAATGCTCCATCGGTGCAGATCGGTGTATCAAAAGCCCATTCTTCCTTTGGTTTTTCCAAGGAATTCCTCCATTTCGTCCTTCCTACATTGCCCTCATAATAATGCAGATCCACATACCAGCTTACGTAATGCGCTTTCGAAAGTGAAAATTGAAAAGGAAATCGTCTTCTGATGTGAGAAAGAAAGGGAGAGAGCATGGAGCTACTAGAGAGAGTGTGTGAGAGAGAGAAAGAGAGAGAGAAAGAGAGAGAGAAGGAGAGAGAAAAATGGGGGGGGGGGGTAGGAGAGTAAGAATGAGAGATTTGGGTGATGCAAGGAGAAGAATGTTTATAAATAATTTGTAATTTGTTTGATTTGAAATTGAATGGAATAAAAAATGTTTGTTCATTCCAAATCATTTGTTCTTCAGTTATTTATAGTTGTGAAAACTTGTTTACTTCCAGAAAAAAATACGTTTGAACGTTTAAGAGGTATTTATGTCGAGTACAGGTATACATTTAAGATTATATCTTCCACATTTTATGCAATCACTAATGAGGAAGTTACGGCAAGATTTTCATACTTTATCAAGGGAGTTGGTTGTTAAAATGTCTCATGCATAAAATTCCCTGAAACGTCTGCATTTTTCTCCGGGGAAATCACAAAATCAGTAACTCAGATGCTTAACATCTCTCTTGAAGCTCATGCAAATTACAGGGTCTAGTCGTTTCATTCGCTTTAAATTAAGAAAATATCCCAGTCATACCGGTCTATGAAAGTATGAAGTTTTAATGCAGGTCTATCTGGGAATGAGATTATAAGACAAGCTACCCACCACGAGTAGAATGAACGGATTTGGAGGTACAAGTGTATTAAAGCGTATTACTCATTTCATTTCCTCCAATATTATTAATCTTTTGCCATTTGTTAACACTACTTTATTGACTATAGAGAGCTCAATAATCTTGAACTTATTTATAAAGCCTTTGCCCAAGCTAAATAGATAGCATATAATTATGTATACATATACATGATAATGATATACATGTTTGTACATAATACATGTACGAATACCCTCCCAGCTCTCAACGATGATGTGCAGCATACGAGACTGACGTTCTCTTCTTCTTTTCTGAATGTTTTCGAATCGAAATATTTTCGGATTTCTCCCAAATCCATGACAAATCTTCCTCTTTGACCTGTGACCTGCATTTTCTACAATCGGGCCAAGAACTTTCTCCTATTTCTAAGTCTTGTTAGGGTCTCAGAAGTGAAACTTGATGTCCATATTCTCAGACGCTGGGACCTAGTGTGATTCGCCAATGTTATTTACTTTTTCACAAGGCGTCTGCAGTGTTTTGATAGACGTGCATGCTCGTGTGTAAAAGCTTAACGGAGCACATGACCTCAGATGACCTTTGAACTCTGAAAGGATGTAGGTCAGTCTACGGGAGGGCTTGAAGAGCGTGTCATTTGATCAGATGTTGAGTCAAAGAATTTCACTAAAAATCGATGGCATCTCAAAGCTACCACTAAATAGTCGTTAATACGCATAATTGCCAAATCACAACCCTGGATACAACTTTGAATACAGTACAGGGAATTTATGAAACAGCGTATTTTGAGGCATATTATCAAACTTTGTGTTCGAACTAACAAAGTGCGAATATTTATTACCAGGAAGTGATAATAACAATGGCTGTAATTTCAATATAAGTAGTATTTAGTTCATTCATTTAAAAAGTATTGAATCCAGTATTGAGGAAGTTGCTTCTGTAAATTCAATATGGGTGACATTTGGAACGATTGCATTCCATAGTATATTCCAAATGTTCAGTATCACTAAATGCCTTTTCCTTGAAAATTTGCATCATAATTATCTCTGACCCAGTTTTACACATAAAGCTTACTGATTATAAAACACGTGTATCGGCGACAATTGCTCCGCAGTCAAATTATGACATAATCCGACTTCTTAACTTGTTATCCCTGGACCCAAGACTACATCCGAACCTAACCCTAAACCTAACCGAATCCCCATCATGATACAAACAATGATATCTTTTTCCTTTATCTGTGAAAAAAAATATAGCCTGGAGCGATTGACCAATTCACAAATAACAAGGTGACTTTGATAAACTTTTGGCAAATAGATATTTAATAACTTCGTTAATAATGATGTGTAAGTTGATTGGAAGTTGGTTGGAGGTTGGTTAGAAACTTAGAATGAGTCAATAATGATCAAGATGGTATATGAAAAAGCTTTTGTGTTCTTACCTTGCTTTAGCGATGCATATTTGCCACCAAATTCGAATGCACCTTGTGGACAGCTATCCTCTAGGATGAAGTAATTTGCTTTCGTCAGTCCAGGTTTGGTGGAGGACTTCAAGACCCTGGTTCCACTGTCCACTCCTAAGTGACGTCCATCGTTGTCCCTTAGTACCAGGTGACCGGATGTGAAGATGAGTGTGAACTGTGTCTGTTCGTTCGCTGTACCAGCAAGCTGCCCGTCGGCTTGGACAAACTTTCCATTGAAGGCCTCAAGGCCGTACTTTCCCTTGCCCAGGTAGACAAGGGTGAGTGTGGAATCAGCTCCCCAGGGAACCAGTTCGTCTACAACCACACTGTCTTCACCCTCCTCACTGGTCTTGAGATGTGCGTAGCGTTGGTGCTGGACGTTCTTCATGCAGACCTGTGGATGGATGGCCAGCTGGACAGTCCAGTTTGCTGAGGGGTTGTTGGAGCTGGAGTCACTGCAGATCAGCTCCTCACCACTGCAAGCCAGGTACCTCTGGTGAGAAACATTCTTGAGGGCCCATTTGCCATCTGTTTTCATCTCGATCTCGAATCCTGTATCCGTGTCTTCCGTCCTGTCCTCACAATTGCAATAGACGTTACCGTTTTTATCTGCAGAGAGGAAGTTACCAGAGGGCGCCTTCAAGTAGCTGATCGTGCTGCTCTCTTCTTGCTCTAAGATCCATACTTGCTTGGCTTTTAACGTTGCTCCTGAGGCATTGACTTTGCCACCGAACTTCTCAGCAGTCAGATATCTGCCGGCCGAGTTGACCAGGCCAAATTTGTATTTTAAATTCATAGCAGGCATTGTGAAATAGGTTGATGTCCTCAAACGACCACTTCTGAAAGAAAGATAAAAAAAAAAAAACATTTGAATAGGGAATTTAATGATTCAATTAAACATGCAATATTCCGATTGTTGAGTCCATGATTTAAAGGCCCCAAACTGCGATAATAGGAGGGTGGAAATGTAGTGTTTTCTGACCAGGGACCTGATAGACAGATGTAGAAATTAGTTCAAAGTCCTCAGTAAGTCAACGTGAACTTCAATCATGACACTTGGGATGAACTGAAGCATTAGTATACACGTACGTATCCCTACATAAAAACTGTATACTCTTTGTGTTTTGTATATGTAAATGTTCTTGAACCTACACAAATCCAGGGGCCTACGAGGCAGGCGAAGCCGATAAGTGACGACAGCTAGCAGTATCAAACGTTGCTACTAAAACGCATGTAACTGATCAATTATCAAGCTTAGAGCGTTTGGCAATGCTCATGAGTGTTTACATAACATGACAAATAATAGTATGATCGTTTAAAGTGCAGTGGCAATTTAGTACAATACAAGTCAACTGGTAGTAAATAGATAACCTATATGACTTGATAACAAACGAAGTGATTTCTGTAGTAGTCATGCAAGCATCCATCTTTCTACTTCTGAGGGGTACCTTGATTGTGTCTTACAACCAACCAAAGAAATACACATTTGGAGTAGATTATCGCCAATTATTCTTATCTATATTATGGAACATGAAATGACATAAATATAAAAATGAGAAGTGTGCCTTCAGAGTGAGCTGAGCTGAGCACCACTTAAGAACGACGCCCTCAACCCATGATACCAGTGCCCCCCCCCCCCACCAGATATCTGGACCTACGCCAACATTACATTCACGAGAATGAACAACCGAACATCTAAACTCGTCAAAATTCACAATCCTATGCTGTTAGACGCCACTCCATCTGGAAAACCATCGGATATTTCTATTAAATGTTCACATGAGGTTAATATACCGGAAGTAACAGGTTACACATAGCGACTTCCTCACAAGTGCCACGCCCATTTTGTGTTCTTCCCAAAAGATCTGAGTGTTAAGCCATCCGGCTTTTACTGTTCCTGAGCAAATGTTTACAATGTCTCTAGAGTTTAATGTTTTATGGACTTCCTGGTCTCTTACACCAAACCTTCCAAAATTTTAATGAGAGGATAAATAATTTTGTTCAGCACAAAGAATGCACCGACATTGGACGATATTAAGACTGGGCAGCAAGTTAAGATTAACAGGATTTATCAGTGTTACCCTTTCTAACAAAAAAGCATGCTATTTAAGAATTTGAGAAAAATCATCAATCATCGCACCAAAATTGATATGAAAACATTTTGTGTTGTTCTGTGTTTCTCTTTGGAATCGTTCACTATTAACAGTTAACACCGAATCCCTCTCTGTGTGAAAATAAAATGACTGCCTGCCTCTCCACGCATTCTGATTCTGTGACAATTACGTGCGTCGTTTGTCACGGTTGGCCTCGCAGATCTTTTGTTCAAAACCAAGCCATTTCATTCTCCCATTCCAACCCTTTTGTCAAAGGGCTTCCAGGGTGCCCGTTTGCTTAATGTTACACCCCATGAAATCTGAAAGGACTTCTATTCTTATGCAAAATAGTTTCTGGGTTCCCCGCCAGCTCGCCATTTGAGAAGAGAAATCACAACGGTAGTTGGGCTCCCATATTACTCATTCAAGGGAGCAAGGTACAAACCAACGTTCATAGTGCAGGGAACAAATCAGGGGCGTTAACTTTGCAGCCCGACAATGCCTTCTAAGTTCAATCGGTTTCTAATTAACAAATACTTAGTCCTTTACATAATCATTACCCATTTCAAAGATAATGAAGTATTAAAGGACGGAGGGATCAAGCATTCCCCTCTTCCAAATCAAAATAGACGATGTGACAACTATCAAATATGAATAAGAAAAAAGTACGTTTAACTGTAAAGGCCTACGTAGAAGGCAAAGATCTCGTTCGCTGCCCTGGAGAAGTAAATCACCGCATTATTTATCATCAATATATACAAATAACTATGAGATTACTGATCAAATAATAAATAACAGTTGAATCAATAATAGATCAACAGAATGATCATCCTCTTTACTTTATTATCTTTACAAGAAAGAAATGGAAGATAACTCCCATGTCTGATGTCACTGCAAAAATAATATGTTAATGTAGGCATATATTATGTTTGAATGCAATTACATGAAAAAGTCTCTACGTTATAATAGTAGTGAATGATATTTCTAAGACAGAAAGGTGAAAGCTTTACAGGGCCATCTTGGAAAGCAGTTTTTATGAACTGAAGAGACTACCCTGTATAACGAGCCCCGAGTAATACATAATTAAATAAAAGGGAAAGGAGCTGAACTACTGCATCAAGACTATCGTATGTCCCTGGGTTGAAGCAAAGAGTTTTTTTAGAAAAAAGAACTGAACTAGTGAGGTGAAGGGGGAAACAACTGAAGACATTGGTTGTTGATTGACTTGGTAAGTGGTACCACCATACCAGGAAGGGAAAATATTTGTAATAAGATATCAACATAGTCACAGGGAAATAACAACATTTCCCTGAGGATGTTTGTTATACATAAATACAGCATAATGGTTTCCTTTGCCACGTGGAACAATATGTTTCATTTTCATTCCAGGGATACTGGGATAAAATTGCATATTCTATTATCTGACCCCTTTCACCAACCAATAGTTTCTCTTCTTATTTATGCAAACTCATTGTGTATTGCTGTTGGTACATAAAATCAAATCAAATGTATGCCTTATTGATCAAAAGATTGTATTACGCTAACTAACGCTAACTATAGTAGCAGGAGACTGGAATTGTGTACTCAATGTCAAGAAAGACACTATACATGTTCAGGGAACAAACCGTTCCTATTACAAGAAACCGCTAAATTTTAGTAGATTGTTAAAGAAATACGAATTGTGTGATATCTGGAGGAAAATGAATGTGAATACTATTCAGTTTACCTGGAGAAATAAATATCTAAAACTTGCTTCAAGATTAGATTATTGGCTGGTCGATAAAAGTTTTTTAGGGAGAGTTGTAAACACAGATATCAGACCATCAATAAGAGCTGATCACAACGCAATTTCTTTAAAAATCAAAACAAAAACTGTTCAAAAGGGTCCAGGTTACTGGAAGCTGAACAGTCGTGTTCTGTCTGATGACTGCTATCATAAAAATATTTGTGATGTTATTAGTTCAATGAATTCTCAAAATATGAGTCCCCTACAGAAATGGGAACTTTTGAAAATAAAGATACGTGAATTTACCCAAAAATATTGTAAACATAAAGTTGCAGATCAAAAAAATAGAAAAGGGTTTTTAGAAATGAAGCTTAATGTATTACAAAAATGTATTGATAACCAAAGTGGAAATAATGATAATGAAAACGAATATAGGGTCATAAAAGAAGAGCTGGAAAATATATATAAAGTGGAATCTAAAGGAGCTGGTATCAGAGCTAAGGCAAGATGGATGGAAGAGGGAGAAAGAAGTACTAAATATTTTCTTAGTTTAGAAAAGAGAAATGCTAGCAGAAAAAACATAAATCAGCTGAAGACAGGAAATGGGAAAAGAATTATTGAAAAACAAGACGAAATATTGAAAGAAACCGTTGATTTTTATAGTAAGTTGTATACTAAAGAAGATATTGATGTTAAAAATGCAGAAGATTATATTTTTTCTCAAAATATTTCATCTCTCTCTGACGATGAAAATAAAATATGTGAAGGGTTATTAACACACAGAGAATGTAAACAAGCTGTATTCGCAATGAAGAAAAACAAAACTCCAGGCTCTGACGGAATAACCGCGGAATTCTATCAGGTGTTCTGGAATGAGATCTGTGATATTTTAGTTGCCGCTCTTAACGAGTGTTATGCTAATGAGAAAATGTCGGATACTCAAAGGAAAGGAATAATTACTTTGATATACAAGAAAGGGGATCATCGGGAGCTGAAGAATTGGAGACCGATCACATTGCTGAATAGTGATTATAAAATAATTGCAACAGTGCTTGCAAAACGTTTTCAAAAAGTAATTGGTAAAATTATTCATGAAAACCAGTCGGGTTACATAAGAGGTCGT
Source organism: Strongylocentrotus droebachiensis (assembly GCA_035222895.1). Lineage (NCBI taxonomy): Eukaryota > Metazoa > Echinodermata > Echinoidea > Camarodonta > Strongylocentrotidae > Strongylocentrotus > Strongylocentrotus droebachiensis. The sequence continues at coordinate 39,895 of JAVYIG010004971.1, forward strand.
CTGGCGGCTTGTAATGTAAGACTTACTAAAGATATCATAGAATACATGACAAGGAACGGTAAAAACGGTGCTCTTATGATGGTAGATTTTTCTAAAGCCTTTGATGTAATTGATGTAACTTTTATCAAAAAATGTCTGAGTAAATTTAATTTTGGACCTGTTTTCCAGAAGTGGGTAACAATTTTATACACAAATATTTCAAGTTCTGTAATTGTAAATGGTTGGTTATCTGAAACTTTTAGTGTTCTGAGAGGAATACGCCAAGGGTGTCCCCTCTCGGCCTTATTGTTTGTAATGGCCGCAGAATTAATGGCAAATAAAGTGAGAGAAAATAAGGAAATCAAAGGTCTAGATATTGATGATAAAGGTATTGATCTGAAATTGCTGCAATATGCAGATGACACCTTATTTTATGTATCTGATATAAATTCTTTTGAAAATATTTTAATCGAATTAGAGGTTTTTGGCAAAGTTGCAGGACCGAAGTTAAATAGAGAAAAGACTGTCTTGATTTGGATTGGAACAGCCTGTCAACGATGGTCGTTAACTTGTTTTGGCTTACATTGGACAGATGGGCCAGTAAAATACTTAGGACATCATATCGCACCTGATCTGCAGTGTGCTTTAAAGATTGATTGGGAAAATAAATTAGAAAAAATGCAAAAACTGCTAGATAACTGGAGAAAAAGAAACCTGACTTTGTTTGGAAGACTGACTATTATTAAATCACTTGCAATTAGTCAAGTAATACATTTAATGATTGTTGATATAATACCGTCTACTTTTTTGATAAAACTTAATAGCCTGATATTTAAATTTCTTTGGAAAAGTAAAATTGAAAAGGTAAAACGATGTATTGTTACTGAGGATTATTGTGAAGGAGGAATACGAATGATTGATGTTAAAAGGCAAATGTTTAGTTTTAGGTTGAAGTGGCTTGGGATGTTTTTAGATAATACAACAGGAAATTGGAAAGATATGTGTAAACATTGGTTTGACTGTTTGGGAGGGCTGCATCTACTCCTCAATTGCAATTATACTGATTATACTTTAAATCTCTTAAAACTTAGAAACGTCCCACATTTTTACATAGAAATATTACATGCATGGTACCTCATAAACAAATACACATCCGCTGAATGTCAGACACAGAAGCATGTCGACGAAAATATTTTATGGTATAATCAAGATATTGTTTTTGAAAAGAAAATGTTATTTTATGAAGACTGGTATAAAAGTGGTATTATATACTTAAATGATATCTTTAAAGATGGTACTTTTGTTTCAGTAAATGAATTATTTATCCGCCTTAATACTAGAAGAAGTAAACAATTTTTGATTTTCGACTATACAAAGCTACAAAAATCAATTCCAAAAATTTGGATAAATGATAAGCATAGGGTACCTTTGGTTTTCAAAGACCATAACCTCTCTATCCCCCACTTTGTATTTGGAAAATCAGTTAAGCCTGTTAGTCTTTTGAGTAGTAAACAGTGGTATAATATGATCAGTTTTGAACAAATTAAAATAAATAAATGTTGTTTGTATTGGGAAGATGTCTTACAGAAGGACGTTAAATGGTCTTCTGTTTTTGATAGGAATTTGATTGGGATAAAAGATTTTCGTCTACGTGAATTTAATTTCAAGCTTTTATATAATATGTTACCAGTCCGTAACAATCTGTTCAAGTGGGGTCTCGCATACGATAACCTTTGTTTAAAATGCAAAAAAACTGAAGATCTGCTTCATGCTTTCATTTCATGTAAGGCAAATGAAAGGTTCTTTAAGTATTTAAAGGACTTAGTTTTACGTGCTTTCAATCTTAGAATAGAGATAGATATTGTTTTATTACTCAAAATGAATTCGCAAACCGAAATCGATTTGATAATGACTATTGCTTTTTGGTCGATTTATAAAATGATTATTTTTCGTAATAAGTATGGGTATGATAATAGAGATTTGAGTTTGATTTACTTATTTAAGAGAGAAATGACTAACAGAATAGAAATAAACGAACATTTGAAAGTACAAAATATGAAATTTCCTGCGAACTTGCTTAGTTATATTTGAGTAAATAACTTGTGTATTATTGATGTTCCATTGATTTGCTAAATTGTAAGCAAAATTATGTTACTGTTTGAATATTGAATAAACACCTCTAAGAGGCAAAGAGAAAAAAAAAAATAGTTCTGATGTGGCCCTTTAAACAAACCAGACAAAGCCTGAATGTGTCTCCCCAGACAGCCCTACTACACAAACTAGGAGATTTCATTCATGCTAACCACAGCTAATAACTCACGCAAGTCCTAGCGAAGGTCTTTACCTACAACAAGCAGGTCAGCCATTTTAAAGGGAATATTGGAAACTCCTGCTAAAAGCGAAATACTTGCTCAATTACTGATTGATTTCAACAACTCCGAAACTCATAATACATATCCATGTCCGAACTATGAGAACATTATTCAGACATAACATGTCACTGATCAAACTAAGTCCCCCCCCCCCCCCCCCCATCTCTGCCTCTTCCCATATATTCGTAGTATTGATATAGCCTTGAATACTATCATACACGTTCATTAGTTATCAGCCAGAGCAAAGTGATTATGCTAATCACGTACAATACTGGGATTAAATGGTGTTCATTTCGAGGGGAGGGGTATATAAAAAACTTGTTTGGCCATATATACCCCTCGCAAAAGTGCAAGCTATAGTGATAAAAAGCATCGTGCGAGGTAGCCTTTTGACAAGGCCTCGTGACTCTGGCTAAGCGGCTGAGCTGAGTCTAGATACCCCGGGTGAACGCGCGACCGAGTGACGAATGTCACGAGGCCTTTTGCAAAGTGGGTTTCACTGCTCCGCATGAATTATTCATAGATACATATTAGCATGCCAATACGCCTACTTTGGATTTATTGACCAATCAGAACGGCGATCTCCCAGGTGGCTTCGTTCGTGATTCGTTCCATGTAGAGGTCAGTGGTCTTAGCACGTACGTATAGTAGGCATGTAGGTCCATGTTCGCACTACGTAGAGTTTACTGTGTGTGTGTGTGTGTGATGGATACTATATGCTGACGTCGTGCGAGGATATGTTCGCTGATTGGACACTACGTTTTCTGAAGCGAGTTCCAGTCGGAAACAAGGGTTAACATAAGAAATCCAAACCAGATTGATAAAGGCCACAGGTCTGGACAATTCGCACTGGCGTTCATTCAGGTTTTCGCGATTAGTCTCTTTTTAGTCGCTCGGCGTCTATCAGGCATGTGGCCTTGTTTAAAGGCTACGTGCGAGGCAGATGGCACACTTTTAAAAGCGTTCCAGTCACGGGTATCCTGATTTAATGACTTTCATTTTGTGGAAGGGCATTTAGACCTCGTAAACTTTATAGGCGCAGACATCAGAATATTATTTGTTTACAATAATGCTGGTATGTGAAAGGTCATTGACGGTAATATACTATAAATTACTATAGATCCGGCATGCATATGCACCATCGATTCCAAGAATGTTATTTTACATCCAACATGACCGATCGGCTATATTATCATTTAATTTATAAGAATTACTCGATGATACTGCATATCGAATCGGCATAACGGTTTTAATATTGTGAAAAGTCTGTTTCGTTGGAAATTATCCTATTACAATAATATTTGGTCTATTGTTACTCAATATAGATACTAATTTTCTTTTTATAATAATGAGTGCTCGAATACAAAATGGCAAAACGCTGAATTTGACCGATGATAGAACGAACAGTACCGTAAGGTAATAAACGAGTAGGCGATCCGCCCTGCTCTCACTGCAAAGAGGAATAGGAACAAGCTTTATAACATTCAAGAAAAACTTCCCAAATAGCTCCAGGATATGGCATATAAAAGAGACCCAAATCTTACAATCATTACAACGTGGCAACTTCCCTGGTGGAGAATACTGCAGTACTGCTAATCCAAGTGGATAAGAGGAACATGATGGCTAAATTTTGAGATAGATCGGACCAATAATTTTGGACAGATTATGTTTGAAATATGAGATCTCTACCGCTATGCGATTATATCAAATTGCAATTTTGTCAGTGAGACAACACAACACAATACATCACGAATGTGTGTTTTTTTACCATGTGCAATATTATTGAGAGTATATTATTACAGGTCTTCTAAAAAAAAAAAATCTAGAGTCATAAATACTGAACAAAATACAAAATGTTAGTCATTGTTTGTGTTGGAATAAATGGCCTTTCCTCCAAAGCATTTCGCTTTAAACTTGATAAAGGTTGGGTTTCCCTTATAGGTGTATTGCAATAATAATAAGTGGAGAGCTGAAACAGGTCCGGATTCAATAATTATGGTCACCGCACACATCTACATCATGACTTCATCATCTAACTCCAGGCTGTCCACATACGCGCTCGTAACCGCGCTTGTAATCTCGTAGCCAGTGGTTGCCATGGTAATTGATACTTTAAGCAGACGACACATGCGCTGCTAATCTTGCGAACTCCTCACTCTCTTTTTACATTATTCGACAGCGCATGTCTACGAGCTTACGCGCTCCAATGAGAATCATGTGTCTGATGAGTAGGGAGTAATGTGTTTTCCAGGACGTTTCGCTTTGTAAGTATTGTGGGTTTCGGATCATAATTTCAGACAAAGAGTGACTAGCCCATATTTGCTAAAGATGGATATCAAACTGAAAGTTGAATAATGAGGGATGTTTTTGTTGTCAACTTCGGCCTTGGGTCTTCTCTGTGTATGTAGTAATTGTACATTTATGTAGGCCTGTAAGTTCTAGATAATCACTCTGACATGTTTGATTTTGACAAGTGTAATTAATTTCTTAACAATATACAGAACACTGTAAAGGCCCCTATATATTGTTGATCTGTAAACGGTTCCACACTAAATTTAAGTAGAGTATAAACATAGTTAATGTTGTATCAAGACTTTTTGCGAAATAACGAATTTCTAAAATTCATTAATTTATTACCCATAACTTTAAAGGTACTATGTCCCTTTTGCAGCCAACCTCAAATGCTGTAGAACTTTGCAGGAATTATGAATATGTCATGCATGTCCTATCTGTGAAATTTAAACGTTAGCAGTGTCCTCATATTCAAATTATGCAAGGAAACCCGTTTACTTGCTAGACTTCACTGTCAGACACTATTGAGTGACTGACTGGCTTTTTTTTCTCTTTGGTAATACCATACATGAAAAGAGTTGTAAAGGGTAAATGAGCATTTGTCTACATCATTAACCCACTTCTTGTGATGGTCAAGATTAAACTGATTGAATCTTTGCGCAGCATAAAACGTATGACCATTCGGTACAATTGTCTGAAAATCAAGACTATTACTTTTGGGCTCTATAGCCCTAAAGTCGATTTGACAACTAATAGTCGTTATTTTCCCACTTGAAGACGTTTTCAAGGCCCACCTTTTTTAGGGAAGTTCTAAATGAGTATTATCTTTCAAATGCAGTTGGAATTTAACTTTTTCATTTTTGGGGCCTGCAAATGGGACATAGTACCTTTAATACATTTTGATTCAATAAACAAGCATCACAACTTCCTGAACCCAAATTTGGAAGGAAGCTTGAACGACTTTGAATGTTTCACCCATCAGTATCATGAAGAACATCAAGGAGTTGGACAATCGGTTACTGAGAAGAATATAAGTTGTCATTCCCAAATAATTCTGAATATCAGGAAAGAAAGAAAACAGATTATTACTACATCATACATGATGTATGTTGAAGCTATAACTGAGCAGCGTCCATAGCTGGTATGCACTAGATAACATACAGCATGTAACGTGCACTGCAAATGTGTAAAATTTATTGTAGTCACAGTAGCACAGCTGGGTTACGTAACAGACGAGACAGACGTGTACCGGAACACGCACCGTTCAATTCAAGATGAATAACGGGATAACATGGTTTCAATTATTGAACGGAGCGGCATGGCCCACACGTCCATGATTATCAATATTGATTATATCAAACGGCTTGACAATAATACATCACTCACACGAGCCACAGTACACAGCTTACTAGCCTGTACTCGTCAAGCATAATTAACAAGGCTCTTTCAAATTCACAATGCCAATAATTGCAATGCCATACTAACGAAACAGTGAGATGAGACGAACCTCAAACTCAAAGGCTAGATAAACTATCGCTAAGAAGTAGTCACATTTTCGTACATCTGTAAATACTTTCAATTACGTTAATTCGTGTACAATATATTTTCACTCAACAGAATTACACATTAACATGCAACACACCTGCATACTTTCTCACAATATTATTGTCGATAGCAACTACGGATCTAGCAATTTGTGAAAAACACCTGTTCGAAGCGAAGTCAAGTCCCCCTTACTACACACAGAAGCTAAGCCAAGTCAACTCTCTCCTGTGTGCTGTACATGATTGAAAGTAAAATTAAATGATTACTGGTAGAAGTACACGATTCTTGTCTTACCTGTAAAACAATGTTGTTTTGGTATCAGTCAATTTTATCCACTTTCAAGTTTAATGTCAGCTCCAAACGGCTAAGCCAATGGTATCCTTAAGTTGAGTTTCGGCTTGAGATTCCAATGTTATAGTCCTCCGTCTCGATCTCCGCGCTGCCAAGACGCTAATGTACACGAATTATATGCGTGCGTGGGGGGTACACACTTCCTATCGCTGTGGTTCGGCGAACTGTACGCCAATATAATATGGCTATGGGGCTGTATAATGCAAAAGTAGGTGTGTTCGCTCTGCGTCGTGCGTCTATTGGATCCTAACAATGTAGAAGAAATGGGCGGGGCGCCGGTATCGTCACGTGATCAAACTTCTCGACGAGTCACTTTTCTTGAGTTTTTTTTTAGAGAAAGAGATCTTTTTTTTTTAAATAGAGGCGTGCACACATATACATAGGCGGCAGGCCTATAGTATCAGAAAGAAGTATAACTGTGTGGTATGTTCTATTGCCAAATCATGTGATGTACATGTAGCAGTGAAATTAATCAGTGATCTTTGAGGAAGTTCTTTTTCGATAATAGATCTCTTAACGTGGACTCTTTATGCTTGCCTTTTCCAAAACAAGAGCCCTCCTTCAGTCTCTGTGTATCGCATGCGTTGTATTTCAAGTTAATTTCGCTGAGCCTTGACAAACTAATTCACAACTAAATGTTCTGGTCCTTATATACCCCCTGAATTGTTGTTATTCTTGTATTATTTGTTTATTCGTTCCTAAAATTCTGACCCTCCATCGTCGGCCAGTCAGGGTTCCATATAAGGCAAGAACTCCGAAATGAATGAGTCAGTCACTAACCATGTAATTCACTTCCAGACATGTATTCAATCCTAGATTACTCCGAAACCACCAATAATTAAAACCCCTTCTTTATTTACAACCCGTTCCGAAAATAGAGAAAATAAAACCCGGACGCAAACTTTTACAAAAATAGAGCCCTATTCTTCAGCGATGACGTCATCGTGCGGCGCATTGGAGCTACTGTTGAATGGGGGAGATTTGGAAGCCCCTATTGACATTATAACGTCATTCCGAAAGAATGTTAAAGTTGAAAAAGAGTGTCATGACTGTCTGACAGTGCTTGGTTAAAAGTCGTGAATTTTTCACTATGCACCCGTGAAATGACTTGAAGTTTGGGTGAATGCCCATTGGCACAATGACGGCACGGGTGCATTTTTATCCCCCAGTCAAAGTCTTTGCTTCCCCACCAATTCATCCCTGTTCAAGTGTCTTTGGAGGTTCTTGCTCGTTTTTAATATTATATGTTTTTTGTTTGTTCGGAGAAGAAAATAAAACTACCTATTTTGTTTTAAAGGTACTATGTCCCTTTTGCAGCCAACCTCAAATTCTGTAGAACTTTGCATGAATTATGAATATGTCATGTATGTCCTATCTGTGAAATTTAACCGTTAACAGTGTCCTCATATTCAAATTATGCAAGGAAAACGGTTTACTTGCTAGACTTCACTGTCAGACACTATTGAGTGACTGACTGGCTTTTTTCTTCTTTGGTAATAACATACATGAAAAGAGTTGTAAAGGGTACATGAGTATTTGTCTACATCAATAACCCACTTCTTGTGATGGCCAAGATTAAACTGATTGAATCTTTGCGCAGCATAAAACGTATGACCATTCGGTACAATTGTCTGAAAATCAAGACTATTACTTTTGGGCTCTATAGCCCTAAAGTCGATTTGACAACTAATAGTCGTTATTTTCCCACTTGAAGACATTTTCAAGCCCCACCTTTTTTTAGGGAAGTTCTAAATTAGTATTATCTTTCAAATGCAGTTGGAATTTAACTTTTTCATTTTTTTGGAATGCAAATGGGACATAGTCCCTTTAAAAACATAAAACATAACATAATAGACTTTGTCATCACGTCTGCAATATAGTTTCATCTTCTGTTTTCACTTTATTCGTTATTTCAATGTACGATGCAAGAAGAAGATATCAAGTGAATATATGTCCCTCATGGGCTATTACTAACAATGGCAAAACCAGAAATTGATTAAAAGATTAGGGCGGAATTGTATTTGGGCAACGTGCAACAGACTCGTTGAGAGTTGGATTGAATTTTTGTCCCTGGGCCTTCGAAAGGGGAGGGGCGTACGCCAGCTTCCCCTTCTGCTAGATACCCGGGCCCCTGAAACCACAAAAGAAACATTAAAAAGTCCTTTACCAAAGAGCGTTGTATATTCATTTTTGTATTATAAATAATTTTAAAAAGGCCGCCGAAATCACACCAAAATGCGCATTCCTATATCCATTTGGGATATGGAATATCATATTTCTAAACAGCAATCAACGATTCATTTGAAACTAGATCCTCATTCGCATCTAGGGGAAACCAAGCATTATCAATACCACTCCAATGCGCTCGTTCGTTGGATATTCCCTTACCATGCCAACAGCGAGCAATATTCATTAGTGTAGTAATATGTATTAATGGAGTAGACCTTGATCGTGCATTACCATCGTTTGGAAAAATCTAATTAAAAGTGACGAGATTAAAAACAGTGCTAAACGGGTGCTCTTTTTCTTGTTGGTGTATATATCGTGTGTATCCTGTGATATATAATTAAGATTATTTCGAGGTCAGGTACTGCCTAATAACAGTCGGAAAGAGATAGAAATATGACAGCGCAAAAGGGGGTGACAGGCTGGGAATTTATAGATAAATAGATAGCCACGATAGAGAGTATGGACCTACTACGTAGAGTGGCAGCAATAGTAATGGTATTGACCGTCTATTTATTTATTTATTTGTCGTTTTATTGTGACAGGGTAGCCCTTTCAGTTATAAAAACTGCTCGACCAAGGGGCCCTGTATCAACATAATCAAAAACATTTTTACAAAACATATAAACATACATAAGTTATAATGAACACAAAAATTAAACAAGATAAAATATTGAAATAAATGAGGGGTACTATTTTAAACTATGTGAGAGAAAGGAGTTTGCAGTGTTTTTTAAATGAATCCAGTGAGTTTAATAAACCGTTGAAGGGTTAATAAACTGGCTAGAACAAGATGTTGTTAGCGAAATGCACTGGAGGATATTGTCTTCTTGATTGAGAATGAAAAATGCATTATTCCGACGGCATGGTTTGCTAAATTTACGCATTTACTTAAGAGGAATTAGATATAATGCTTAGAAACGGATCTTATATATATCGGGTATCAGGTTCTCCTTTTGTTTTCACCCCTCTCTCTCTCTCTTTCTCTCTCTCTCTCTCTCTCTCTCTCTCTAACTCTTCCTCAAACCAACCCTCCCCGTCTTTCTTTCTCTAACCCACCCTCCCTTCTCTCTTTTTCTGCCTATCCCCAACACAAAATGCAACCTTTATTTACATGTACCTCTCTCCCTTTTAAAATACAAAACCCATGCAAACTGCATACCGCACTTTTGAGACGCAACATTTTCTAGATAATTCAGATTTTTAAACTATACGAATGACTCTATAAATATCACAAACGGTATATGGGCTCTTTTCTTATCAGAAAAACCTCAATATTTGACCCTTTAATTGCATTGTAAACATACGCATGTATACATTTGGACACACCATCGAACAAACGCCAGTATGACGAAACAACAAGTCGTCAACAACAAGTATATAATATTGAGCATGACCAAATAAGGAATCGGCAAGGGACTACCGATTTGGGTCAGAACACAAAGAAGCTGAGATTTACTTTACCTTTGTGATATCTTTGACTGTGTCAAGTGAACCGATTAAAGCTTGAAGAATAGAAAACCCGTCAATAACTATGCTGCCACTTTTTGAATTTTCCCTATTACAAAGGTGGGGAGGGTGGAATAGGCACGTTGTCTGCATCGATTGTCGTTTAAACTAATACAGGTCGATGGACCTTATGATGGTTGCAGCGACAGGTGGCTTTAGGGGGCGGGGCACAACGGACACGTGTTCCCCATTTTGAGACCCAAGTAGTATACATACCTCCAAGTATATGCCCCTCCCATTTGGCCATTTTGGGGTGATGATCGTCTTGTGTATTGTGTGTTTTCTTTTCTTTTCTAACGCGCATGCGGAGAAGAAAAAATACAAGTTAATTTTGTTGAGAGAAATGCAGTATGTCTATATACCAAACACTTTGAATAATGAATATGAAATTCATCATGGACAAAAACAAGGTTAAATATATACATATTATACAAATAATGCATGCATATAATTATGTATCTAGGCTGTATGCATCTATCTTACAGAGCCTCAACAAGAGGGGAACATCGTTTAATAAAGGAATGAAAACATGCATCATTTGTTTTATACAACGAAACTCATAAATTTTCCTTACTTAATGTAAAAAGAATTCGTTTCAACAAGTTTCTTCGTGTGATTATCGCTGACAAATAAATAAGTCCCATGTTTTAATAGGCTTACTCTATACGGAGATAAGCGCATGTACCTCTATATAGTGCTACGCAAGAATAAGCCCACACAATGATATCATAATAATACTCCAAATTGTATGGTTTACGGAGAACCGGGGGGTTGTAAATTAGAATATATTATTACTAATCGTATGTTTGTGTTCTTAAACAGGCTGGTACACGAAAAAGAGGGGAAAACAGCCCCTCTGTTATATTCCTTATTCCTTATTTATAAATGAAATACATACCATGCCTTGGATTAAAAAGATTAAAGGGCATCATGATAATCTGAGTTTTACCAATACTAAGAACAATCAAGCAGAGAATAATACGATGTCCAATTTCAAGACAATCATAACACAGAGGTTGTTGGATGTTAGTAATGAAGATTGGCGCAATGAGGCGAATTCTTACTCAGAGTAACAGTGCATATTATATGATATTTCAACACGAGTAATACTTGATTCATGTAATTCCTACTGACAGGAGCTTTTGTCGATTAAGGTGCTTGAATAAGACACTGTCCCACGGTCACATGGCGGTACTCGAAGGCGCCAAGAGATGAAAGAAATAATATGTGAAGATTGTTCTTAAGCTCAGCTTGGGGAAGAGTTCCATAACTTGTTCCATTGTCCGCTCTATGCAATTAAAGAGCATCTTTGGAGAAACCCAAATGTATTCTGAATGGATTCACTCTTTAACTATACTACTTTACAGGCATTTCAAAGGGTTGGCAGAATTCTGCAAGGTCATTGTTCAACATTTCGATAAATAGCATAAATTATTCTTGCCATGGAACATTTTACACGAAGAAACATGGACTAAATTCATAAGTATCCATCTTTGTACAATTTATGTTACTCAAACTTACTGTATTATGTTAATAGTTCACAAACCCAATGAAGGCGATGCCTGTAACCTATTTGTACGTTTATATTTTACCTACATAGTTAAATGACATGTTCTTATTTTCACATTTTCCTGTTTGTCTCATTTGATTAGAATCTATGAATGAGTTGTATGAAGTACTTTAAGGACTTGTGTCGATAACATTGTTACGTTCAAACCTGTCTCAGTGGCCGCCTGTTTTTAGTGACCATGTATTTTGTCTCCCTGTTTGTTTCACTTGGTTGGCCTTAACAGACTGGTTTGATGACGTTAATGTTCATATTATATAGTATATCACTGAAATGTGGTTCTTTATAATCACGAACGGTAACTTCCCACTCCGATACTTCCAATACATCAACATCCTTCAACGAATAACCAGCAGGCCAATTTATTTCTATCAACCTCCGTGTTGATTCCAGATTACAATGTAATCAGTATCCTAATCCGGGAAGTGATATGGAAATTATATCTTTAAATGAGACATATTGGTGAAATTCAAGATTTGTTGTTTTCCTTTCTTAAAGTCACTCCGCCAGACCGACTTCAATCAGACTGAATTTGGGCAACTTGACATGTTTTGGGTAATGATAAATTTTGTTCGGTCTGTTACCGGTCTTGTTGGTTTAAAAAAATAGTAAGCGATATAAGACATGCATGTACGTCTGACTATCATACGAATACAATTACAAGTATGTTTGTATTTATTTGTTCATGTTTGCATATTATGATGAGGTGCAATATCTTTCTTTTCTTTTCTAAATAACAGTAATAGTAAGATTATACATTGCAATCATATACAAAAGATTTTGTCTCCATTTATTTCTTTATGTTTAAAACTAGCTAATAATTTACTTATACATGTATATGAGAGGAATGCAAAATGTGTTTTGTTGTAAATGTGTTATTTGTGAAAGGCAGCAGTGAGTAATATTAGACATTACAATAGTGTATAACGCCTAACGGCCTAACATTTTTTTTCTCGATTCTATTTATCTTGTTAAGTTTTCATCTTTATTTGCTACATAATTTACACTGCATAGTTCATAAAGTGCAAACTGTTATTCCAAGAAAGTAGCTTTAAAATGTATTCAGCAGCGAATATAATCACAATGTACTTCCTCGTTATTTGGTATTTATAGTTACTAAACGTTAACGGTCATGGAAACTGACTGCAGAGGCGTAGAGAAACCATTATTTGTGGGAAGGTGTGTCGGACCTAATTTACCGACGAGGTAGCTGGACATTTTCAACAAAATGGAAGAAAAGAATAATTAAAAAAGAAGGGGAAAAACACACAATGAACTGAATGTTCATCAAATTCTGAGATTTGCTGACTGGATTTTTGTTAGTAGTAAGGCGGGGGTGGGGGGGGGGGGGTCATTATGTCCCATGCACTCCTAACCCTGGAGACGAGGCGCTCTTGGTTGGAAAGCTGCGACAGACTGTACCACATTTCAATAACATCCTTCATTCATAAATGTCTATATAGACATACCATCAATTCATTACGGTAATCAACCGTGAAACCATACAAGTATGTGAAGGCATACCCCCCCCCCCCCCAAAAAAAAAGGAAAAACAGTTCATGCATAACATGTTTCAAAGGAGAACTTTTCATGCCGGTTTTCATGTCGATGGCAAAGCAATTGAGTGACATAATTTTGGCATTTACTTTAGGATTATACAGTCACGTTTTTGTTCAATACAGATTTTTCTACACTCAACTAAAGGTTGACAAGGTATAGTTTATAGGAGGTTATAGACAAGCGAACATAATGGATGACGGTAAAGTAATTATGCAATACCTGTTGATATGAACTTATTCATTATTCTAAAAATGAAAAATCAGCCCTCTCCAAAAAAGGCACGTCAGTGCGACTTGCAGTGGGTCTGCATGCGGGGCTGCCGGAGGGAAATAAAGATACCTTCCACTCCACCATCCCACCCAGAGAAGATTCCGCCCCATTTATAAACTCTAAGAATATTCTCTACTGATTTAAGCCTACATGTATATAGCACAATTACGAAACATAACATTACAGTCACTTTGCAATAATAGTAATAATAGGGTCTGATTTATAATTTAAAGGTAATTTCGAAAAACCTTTTGAGCGCTCATAGAAATGTCAATACAGAATAATGCCATAATGGTTATTATTCTAAATAATGAACAAATATAAAAGAAGAGGAAGTGAATAAATTGGATTTTTCAATTATTCCACATCTCTTGTGATGCGTTGTCATGGAAACAGGCCACTTATAACAGCGTGGTACGGCAGAAGAGAATGATAACGATGTGTTGTTGGAGTATCATTATTATGTGAGATAAGATAGAAGTATTCTAGAGAGTTTAACGTGTGTCATTATACAAACGGGCCTACGGGCGTAATTATGGCGTAGTGCGTGGTCCCAGCCATTAGGGGAGACCGGTGTAATACGTTAGAGGGGGTGAGGAGGGGAGGGGGGGGGGGGTCAGTCTTGAATGCGAGAGAGCATGGTCTTAGTAGCTACGCCTCTACTAACAAAAGTTATAAATCCAAGTATGTAATAAATAGACATTTTACCCCAACAACCCAAGTGTTTGTATGGATTTTTAAAATGATTTTTAGTTCATAGTCATATTTCGGTATAATAGGGTAATAGAACAATAATGTGCAGTACATTTCATCTAATGGAGGTGCGATTTAGTTTAAGTAATACAAAAACAGTTTGAATCATGAATAAATTTAACAGAAAAAAAAAACATTTAGACGGCCCATTAAATAAAAATTTAACTTGCCCTCGTCTGTGAAGAAAATTAATTTCCTAATCGCTTCACAGGTCAATTTGTACAAACGTAATACATTTGCCCAGGATGATTATGGTACAATCAAAATGCTAACCGTCTAATTATAATAGTATCACACGAAACCGCTTCATATTGGATGATTACAAGTTTCTCATTTAAAATTCTAGACCATAACAAGCAATCGGTTTTAATACGACTTTTGATCTCTCCCTCATCCATTTTAATCCAAGATCAATGGAGTCGGGAGCCGCGAGACGCCGCCAGAATCATAGGTAACGTGTGAGCCCCAACGAGAAAGGTGACATGATATATTACCAGTTCATTCTAAATCCAGCTGAGCCTTTTACCTTCTTGCATTTCGTCTTTCGGGATAATTTTTATGCACTCGAGCTTTGTATTTGTTTTCACACTTCTTGGTCGGCCGTAGATCTTTATAGTGGTGGCGCTATACAAGTTTACAGGAGAATGGTGAACAAGATGGCATTATAGTGAGAACAGCAGTTGTTGATGATGAAAAAGATTATATTGATGATGATGATGATGCTACTGCTGATGATGATAATGAAGAAGATGATGATGATGAAATAAGCTTTCTGTTTGAATTCTATAAAAATAAAAATAAATCGATGTATATGTGAACGATTATCACGTTGATCTGATGGAGGGGGGGGGGGGGCGAAGCAGATAAATGTATAGCTTAGGGTACGTGCGACGCTGGTGCGGAAAGAAAGGGAAATACAATATATCTCCAAAAGAGAGAGCCAAGAAGGAAAGAAGAGAGAGGCAGTCGTCGGGAGACCCATCGAGACTGATAAAATATTAGAATGTGGAATCTATTGATAGAGAGTGAGTGAATGAGTGAGTGAGAGAGAGAGATAGAGAGAGAAAGTGAGAGAGAGAGAGAGAGAGAGAGAGAGAGACAGAGTATGAAAAATAGGATGACGCCCATTTAAAATGTAGTAAAAGCTTTTCGTTATAATTTATAAAGACTCCTTAGCTAAACATCTGGAGATGTATATCTCTCTGTCTTCGATAATGTACCAGCTGGTAATAATTGCGGCAGTCGTTCTATGCGGGATTCAAGGTGTCTGGATTAATTTGAGAGGTGTTAAATCGTTATCATCTGAGCCAAATGAGCGAAAGATAAGACCAGTTAGTCAAATTGACCATTCAAGAAATACGAGACGGAGAGGGTGTATAATTATGTTTTATGATAAATATGAGCAAGTGCGACGTACGCACGCGCTAAGGACGTTGGGGTGAGCGCCTCTCTGCCTCCCCCTTTTTTCTTTTGCTTTGATTTGTTGGAATCCCTCCCTAATTGTTGTCGGCAGGTTGTCGGCAAAATCAATCTGAGTGCTCCTGAGGACCCCATCACAGACCCTCATGCAATTTTAGGACTCTCAGCCCTTTATAAGAGGCTAAATAATTAAACTGTAAGGCACTCGTGATTACATCAATGTAATACAAGAAGTAAAAGTGGTTTGAACCTGAATCTGATTCTGTTTCTTGTCGGAAAGTTTTAGTTCTCAAATCTGAAATCTTGGTACTTCTTCCTCTTTTGCTGGGAGGGGGGGGGGGGGTATTTTGATTTTTTGGGGAAAGATTATAGGTGCATTTTCCCTTCAACACCCCTCTAATCTCTTCAAAATGATCTACCGACGCATCAGAAACGGTTTTGAAAGAGGCACGGCAAACATGATACGAAGTGTCAGGAAATTAGAAACAATTTGTTTTTGTTTTTTGTTGAAATAAGGCTTTGTTACTTTCCCTAAACATAGAATGCCACCATTGTAAATAAATAAAAACGCCATGAATTGATGAAAGGGTATAATAACTTGGTGGACAATGATACAATATGAATTTAGTAGATAATGGTTGTATCTTTTAGAGTCTTTTCCTTTTGTGTATAAAGCATCATTTTCCAACAAAATCTGCCAAATGAATGACAGACCTTATCCTAGAAAATATTCTATATGATTGTAAACATTCAAAGAAAAAGTTGTGTTTCTTCTGTTTGGCAGTTTTATGTACGTTCTTTTCCAGTAAACTATTATGAATGTATGAATGCAAAATTAAAAGGTTTATTCATGTTTATAGGCATGGAACTTCAAGAAGTATGCATTTAGCAAATTGGTCATAATTTAAGCATCTTTAAATGACAATCGTCATGTTTGAAAGTGTTTGATATGTTTCTTTATTTAATGAAAAAAGCATTCACCTACTTTAACATGAATAAATGATTATGAAATATAATACATTCATTAGATAGGCCTATTTGGTAAATTGCGAAAAATATGACATTTAAAAAATAAACAAAAAAACATTTGAAATCAAGGCTATTCGAAATTTCAACGAAACTAAAAACAACAACAACAACAGTATATCCACAACTTCTGTGTATCGAAGGTAAATTTGTATGGAACATTTCATGAATCAAAAGATATTTCATCTTGCCATATTGTAATTGGCAGACATTTTGGTAGTTGTGTTATTGGATATTTTCTTAACAGCCATTTGTAACATGGGTGTCCATACCCCCGTCCTCTCCATATCGCCCTATGCAACCACTAAAATTACGTTCTTGATAATCATAGATTTTATTTTCAGTCTCGCGCCATCACTCGGCTAGAATTAAGAGGTATTTCAACGAGATATTAGGCTAGTTTCGTCGCAAACTTAAAATCTATGCTACTTCGATAAAAGAGCATGAAGCAGATTGGAAGAAGAAAAAAAAACGGTCACATGGTAAATGTGAAAACAAACAAACAAAGAGAGAGAAAGAGTGAGAGAGAGAGAGAGAGAGGGAGAGGGAGGAAGAGAGAGAGAGAGAGAGAGAGAGAGAGAGAGAGAGAGAAGAAATCATATAATCCCGAGATGATTTTCAAGGAGCAGGAAAGTAATCAAAAGCACTGCTCCGCTCAACAATGTGCTCAATGGATAATGAGACTGGAGAGCATTGTCGAAGTCGACGAGAGCTTAGTGGCAGTCGAATAAGACGTCGATGGAGATGTGGTCGTCATCTGGAAGGCATCGAAAGTCGATAGGATGACCACGGTGCGACGTCTTTTTTTTAACACAAAAGAACATAACAATAATAAAAACCTGAAATAAATCAAATATAAAATCCCATTCAAAGAAAAGGAAAGTTAACAGTAATTAAATTTCCTAAACATTGCGCATGCCACCTATATTCATCAACTGCCCCCCCCCCCCCCTCCAAAAAAAAAAGGAGTAAAGGAGTAAACATGGTTTGTATTTTTAACACAAAAGAACATAACAATAATAAAAACCTGAAATAAATCAAATATAAAATCCCATTCAAAGAAAAGGAAAGTTAACAGTAATTAAATTTCCTAAACATTGCGCATGCCACCTATATTCATCCACTGAGGTTTTTATAATAGCGATACGCGCATATCCTGGAAATATAGAGAGAGAATGGGAAAGCGTGTCTGTGTTTTGTTATAGGGTTGGGAAGACATGAGCCCCTGAACGCTGGCGTACTGATGGGGGAGGGGGTTATTTTTTATTCGATACCAGTGTTTTACAAATGTTGCTGAAATGACATGATTTTCCGGGATTTTTTCTCGATTTTTTTGCAAGTCATACCTTTTTATGCGTTTGTTGGAAAATTAGAAATTCCCAAATTTACAGTCGGGTGAAAATATGCTTATTTAGAAGCCTTTATGTCAGGGTCTGCAGAACGGCTGGGCTCGGGGGTTCGAGCCTCCCCTCACTTTTTGAAAAAGTATGTTACAGAGAAAAAGAAAAAAAGAGAGAGAGAACAAAATAAGTGACCTGCCAATGTCACAAATGAGATATCAAAATATGCTCATCTGACCATAATTAAATGCCTTAAACCTCCGAGCTTCCGGTTGCTCTGCCCCCTGGACCCCACCAAGGGCCCTAAAGCGGGCCCCTGGATGCTCATCTAACCGTAATTAAATACCTAAGACCCCTGAGCTTCCGGGGGCTCTGCCCCCTGGGCGGCCCCTGGATGCTCATCTGCCCGTAGTTGAATATTAAAACATCTGAGCTTCCGGGGGCTCTGTCCCCTGGACCACATGAATGGCCTTAAAGAGGGCCCCTGGATGCTCATCTAACCGTAAATAAATACCTAAAACCCATGAGCTTCCGGGGGCTCTGCTCCCTGGACTCTCCGCCAATTAGTGACCTGCCAGTGTCACAAATAAGGTATCTAAATATGCTTATCTGACCGTAATTTAATGCCTAAAAACCCTGTGCTTACGGGGGCTCAGCCCCTTGACCCCCTACCGGGGCTCAGGCCCTGGACCCCACGCCAATTTACGTTCTACCTGATCGTTAATACATCTGCGGAGCCTGCATGTAACATGTAAGAGTGGTGGTGATGCAGATTTTTCTTCTGCTCCCCCCTTCCAAACGTTTTTGCTCTTTACGTCACTGCCCCTGGAAGGTGAGCCCCCTGGAATGTTTGCCCCCCCCCCCCAAATCCCAAACTGCTTCCGGCGCGCCTGCCACCGGTCATGGTGGCATGGACTTGATTTCGAGACAGCCTACGATGACCAAGGCGAAGACGAGGTGGTGATTGAGCAAGGAAAGATGACATGTCAGGACTCGGTGGTCATCGGGAAGGCACATAGAGTCAGTCGATACAGGGCCGTGAGATGTGTCAAGAGATTCCCATCTCAACTTAAAAAGATGCAGGATATATATAATTCATATCAATATTTTGAATGGACTTGCAATTTCAAAGTCCATGCAGAGCGACCTATTATAATTTTGATATAAACTGAGATCATTCATTAAGTTCATAGTTCTTGTTCATTGTTTTATTTAGTAATTGATGATGGTGATGAGATGACGATGATGCAAATGATGGTGTTGATGATGCTTGATAATCTGACGATTGTGAGACAGCGAGAATGGAAAGAGGGAGATGAGACTAAAGAGGGAGAGAGAGGGGGAGAGGGGAGAGAGAGTGAGAGTGAGGGAGAGAGGGGGAGAGAGTGAGTGAGAGAGAGATAGAGAGAGAGAGAGAGAGAGAGAGAGAGATGGAGAGAGAGAGAAGCATTGTACGGGGACCTCGGTTACCCAAATTTGAAAATGAAGCTCGGCTCCATCAACAATGACAACCGAAAGCTTTCAGACTGCAGGTCTCTAGCTGAACTAGGTAATTTGTTAATTAGCTTAATGCTTTATTTAATAATAATTTATTAAAATAAAGCTATAGCGATTGACCTTCAGACCACTTATACAGTCCTTGCCTACTATACATTGGAAGATGCAGCGGTTTTAATGGACCTAATTCACCATTGATGAGTGAATGAGGTTCGATTGATGTGAAGATATTTGTTGAAACACATGGCTACAGATTTAGCCCGAAAGTCAGTATCCATGTCATGTTTCGTTTAAATAAGGGAAAGTTGGGCTGGAAATACTGTTTATTTTGCTTTGAAAATGAAAATAAAATTAAGTGATATAAATAGAAAGAATGGTTTGAAAATGAAATAAATATAATGTATAAACAAACACAACTAACCGAAAAGCCGTGTGAAATATATTAGGAAAGAGAGAGAGATGATTTAATTGACTTTTTTTTTTTATATAATGTGAAATAATTATGCCTGACGTGAGTAAGAAGCTCAAAAGAAACTTTATTCGTTGAAACATATGTAGTGACCAAATGTCACGATTTTAACTTTTATATGTATAATAATGTTTTATTCATTGATTTGCACATGTTTAATACGAATTGCTTTACTATTTCCAAGATGGCGGCTAGGGAGAATTAATTTCCCTTGCGTAGTCCGCTGTCTGGCTTTTCAGACATGTCCCAGCCGGTTCTGTCTGGTTCGTTGATATATTCTATTGTTATGCAGATTTGTTATTGTTACGTACAGCGCGTATACATGCATACTAATTTTGTGCGCTTGTTTTGACCAATCGCGCTACACCAGCGATTGGGGCTTTTTCTGATATTTCCATGTGGAAATCAGAGAGGGAATATTTTTATCGGCACACACAGGTCGATACTGTGTTTTTGTTTACTGTGCCGGTCGAATTTTCGTCCAACATGGACGCGACGACTTCGTCCCCGGACCTCTCCCGGGTGACTCATTTTTGTGGAGAGACTTGTATCGCTTTTACTAGCACATACTTGGATTTGTCTTTTCCACTAACACTTATCGTGTAGTGACACGATGAACGACATCGTCACCACCTCGTCATTATCTATTGTGTTGTGTTGACACGATGAACGCCATCGTCATCACCTCACCTCATCATCATCGACTCTTTATCTTTTCTACTGCGTGTTGTGCTGACACGATGAACGCCATCGTCATCACCTCACCGTCATCCGTTGTGCTGTGCTGGCTCGCTGATTATCGTCACGTCATCACCACATCATTGACATTACCTTCATGACCATCATCGCTGTTTTCACCAGCGTCGTCTTCATCGTCGACTTCATCATCGCTGTTTTTACCAGCGTCGTTTTCATCGTCGACTTCATCATCGCTGTCTTCACCAGCGTCGTTTTCATCATCGTTGTCTTCAACATCGTCTTCATCTTCGTGGTATTCACCTAGCGTCGATCATCGTCTGCATATCCTACGCGATCGACAACTAGCTCATCGACCACCGTTTTCGACTAGCTAGTTTCTACATCTAGATAGAACTTGAAGAAGATCTACTTTGAATTCAACTCCAATGACTCACGTAACGTTAATTATATTGTGATTTATGCATTGCATTGTTTATCATTGTGATGCCTTATTTTGACTGACTGAGTGCCTGTTGTTGAGTGCGTACGCTTACTAACACATATTTTACATGTTTATAATTGCACTAGTTCTAGGCCTATGCCTGGTCTACTGATCTAGATCTGCTATAGTCTAGATCCACCGATATATTGTTGTATTCTCGTGTTGTGCATTCCGTACACATACACAAGTAGAGATTTGTTTAGTGGTTTCTTGAACCACAATATTTCGTGCCTATGTAGGTAAATCTAAACGCTTAGATTTGAGTAGTATTTTCTTGACTGTTATTATTCATGGAGTGTGAATGATATTTAACTGACTTGTTTTAGTACTGTCTTAAGTTGTACTGAACAGGACTCCTGATATTTCGAGACTTGTATTAAGCGGTAATCATTAATACCATAGTGACTAAGTTGAGTCTCCTTTATATTATCTGTGCTGTTGGAAGTTATCTATGTTTGATTATTAATAGTAACTACCAAGGGCCTAGTGGTAGTTTAATTGTCTGTCACTGTTGAGATAGACAGAAGAGGTTTTTGATAATTCTGTAATCATTGTTTCTTATGTGAAATTATAGAATATAGAACCAAGTTTTAACCATAATCAATTTGTCTGGATGTGATCATTTATTAAGTGTTTTCTTGTCTGGAGGGATACTGCTTTTTAGTAGTTTAATTAAAAAAGGGAATTGTGTGGGATTACTAGTTAACACGCAACATAGTCCATACCCCATGTAGTTTGCTAAATTGGTGACCCCGACGTGATCCCCCTGAGATAAGAAACATTTAGTTAGATTACCTTTGCTTATTAATATTTTTTTTTACCATTAGGTAATCATATTTTAAATTGTGTATTTTCGCCCCTCGGAGCTTACGCAAGCTCGGGTCTGGTATGGGGGTTAATGTAGTGACCAAATGTCACGATTTTAACTTTTATATGTATAATAATGTTTTATTCATTGATTTGCACATGTTTAATACGAATTGCTTTACTATTTCCAAGATGGCGGCTAGGGAGAATTAATTTCCCTTGCGTAGTCCGCTGTCTGGCTTTTCAGACATGTCCCAGCCGGTTCTGTCTGGTTCGTTGATATATTCTATTGTTATGCAGATTTGTTATTGTTACGTACAGCGCGTATACATGCATACTAATTTTGTGCGCTTGTTTTGACCAATCGCGCTACACCAGCGATTGGGGCTTTTTCTGATATTTCCATGTGGAAATCAGAGAGGGAATATTTTTATCGGCACACACAGGTCGATACTGTGTTTTTGTTTACTGTGCCGGTCGAATTTTCGTCCAACATGGACGCGACGACTTCGTCCCCGGACCTCTCCCGGGTGACTCATTTTTGTGGAGAGACTTGTATCGCTTTTACTAGCACATACTTGGATTTGTCTTTTCCACTAACACTTATCGTTGTAGTGACACGATGAACGACATCGTCACCACCTCGTCATTATCTATTGTGTTGTGTTGACACGATGAACGCCATCGTCATCACCTCACCTCATCATCATCGACTCTTTATCTTTTCTACTGCGTGTTGTGCTGACACGATGAACGCCATCGTCATCACCTCACCGTCATCCGTTGTGCTGTGCTGGCTCGCTGATTATCGTCACGTCATCACCACATCATTGACATTACCTTCATGACCATCATCGCTGTTTTCACCAGCGTCGTCTTCATCGTCGACTTCATCATCGCTGTTTTTACCAGCGTCGTTTTCATCGTCGACTTCATCATCGCTGTCTTCACCAGCGTCGTTTTCATCATCGTTGTCTTCAACATCGTCTTCATCTTCGTGGTATTCACCTAGCGTCGATCATCGTCTGCATATCCTACGCGATCGACAACTAGCTCATCGACCACCGTTTTCGACTAGCTAGTTTCTACATCTAGATAGAACTTGAAGAAGATCTACTTTGAATTCAACTCCAATGACTCACGTAACGTTAATTATATTGTGATTTATGCATTGCATTGTTTATCATTGTGATGCCTTATTTTGACTGACTGAGTGCCTGTTGTTGAGTGCGTACGCTTACTAACACATATTTTACATGTTTATAATTGCACTAGTTCTAGGCCTATGCCTGGTCTACTGATCTAGATCTGCTATAGTCTAGATCCACCGATATATTGTTGTATTCTCGTGTTGTGCATTCCGTACACATACACAAGTAGAGATTTGTTTAGTGGTTTCTTGAACCACAATATTTCGTGCCTATGTAGGTAAATCTAAACGCTTAGATTTGAGTAGTATTTTCTTGACTGTTATTATTCATGGAGTGTGAATGATATTTAACTGACTTGTTTTAGTACTGTCTTAAGTTGTACTGAACAGGACTCCTGATATTTCGAGACTTGTATTAAGCGGTAATCATTAATACCATAGTGACTAAGTTGAGTCTCCTTTATATTATCTGTGCTGTTGGAAGTTATCTATGTTTGATTATTAATAGTAACTACCAAGGGCCTAGTGGTAGTTTAATTGTCTGTCACTGTTGAGATAGACAGAAGAGGTTTTTGATAATTCTGTAATCATTGTTTCTTATGTGAAATTATAGAATATAGAACCAAGTTTTAACCATAATCAATTTGTCTGGATGTGATCATTTATTAAGTGTTTTCTTGTCTGGAGGGATACTGCTTTTTAGTAGTTTAATTAAAAAAGGGAATTGTGTGGGATTACTAGTTAACACGCAACATAGTCCATACCCCATGTAGTTTGCTAAACATACTTATCAGTACATGAGACTTCAACTGCAGCATCCATCAGCACATGTAGCTCTGTTGTTGTACATTACTGACATATCACTACATGGTGGAATTATTAACGTTTAGACTTATGAGATATACATGTGTAATTACATCCCCTTTTCGTAAAAAACAAAGAATACACTATTGTCTTGTTTTCCCCATAATACCAGGATGTCGTCCATCACATTATCCATGCCTTCTACTTTGGTGACACCATCTTCTTTGACCTTGATCTGATGTATTCCTGGCATGCAATCCAAGTGATAGGTCTGCATATCTCTCTTTGACATGACGAGTTTCCTGTGCTGCAACGACTCTATCGACCATTTATTTATTTATTTATTTATTTCTAATCTTTTGACAGGGTAGCCCATTCACCAACAAGTAGTGGTCTTCCATGGGGCCCTGAATAAACATGAACATATTATTTACATCGTTTATAACGTTTGTACAGAAAAGTTAGACAAATAATACTCGTTTGCAAAATAAACATATATCATTAACCTAGTAAACAGTAATGTGAATAGGAAAATATTGATTAAGTCGCAATTATGTGAATAAGTCATGTTAATATTACAGAACATGCACGTAGTGTATGTTCGGCTGAGCCATTCACAAATTACAACTTTGTTTAAACAATCTTTAAATCTAGGCACCTAAAACATCCACTGTCTATTTGCCTTGTATGATGCTCATGTACATCATTAGGATTGATTAAGCCTACCTGAAGGTAAGAAGGTGCTAAGTTATGAACGCATTTTATATCATCATAACGCGACTTAACTCAAACCGCTTGTCTAGTGTCAACAAATCAGCCGACGGTGTGTCATATGTCTTGTTCAATATTATTCTTGCGGCCCTCTTATGATTTTTTTGCAGCTTAGTTGTATGAGAATGAAATCTGTTCGACCATTCAACAGAGCAGTATCGACCCTCTTTATCAAACAAAGTTGTTGGCAGGATTGGAGTCCCAATATTGGTTGCACATGACGTGCTGATCATCAACCTGACAATCTAGGTTATAAAACCTTTCCATAGGAGCGTTGTCTTGCCTACTGGATGTATCCTATGCTCTGAGTACACCACCAGCCTTGAACTTGACTTCAGCAATGGCGATCTCAGCTTTTGTTGTACCACTGATGGTATAATACAGTGTTATACTGGGCACCAGTGTCCATTTTAAATCGCACTTTCTTGGAGCCAAATTTCAGATCGACAAACCAGTCTTCTGAGCTCTCTGATGACTTGATGACATCAACGAAGATGTCCTGCATTTCTTTTTAGGCATCGATAGCATGCACTGGCTTAATTACCACTTCTGTCCTTCTTTTCTGGTTTGGACAGTGATGTCTGATTTACAAACTCTTGCAGAGTGGCATTTTTTCTTAAAAAGTCATTATATGATCATGCGAGACTCTTGAAATAATATTTCAGGCATTTGAAAATGAGTTTCTGCTAAATTCGAACCCTTGACTGCAGGGGCGGCGATTTATTTTCATGACGGGGGGGGGGGGGTGGAACGAAATACAAGGGACAAGGGAGCATAGTGAACGAGAGGGGCGAAGTGACGGAAGTATACCCCCTCACCAGAGGGGGGGGGTCTCAGAATTGGTTTGGACGGGGGTGTGCTGCCCAAACCTCGAAACCCCAACCCATTTTTAAGGGCCATTTCGCACGATTTTTCTGGAAATAAAGGACCATTTTTGAAAAAAGGACCCATGTTTAGGGATATTTTGTTAAAAATATGGACCCATGTTTAGGGATTTTTAAGTGAAAATTGACCCATTAAAGCGGCACACCCCGTATGTCTTAATATGTGATCCCCCGGGCCCCCCTCACAAGTTTTTTAAGTTGTGTTGTATTAAGAAATGACATTCCTTAGCAAAATTATAGTATAAAAACAAGCATTATACTTTTTTCACACTTCACTTTTATTTTGCCTGTAACTAGTGCGCAATATGAAGGGTTGTAAATATTTAGTAGGTAAATCTTAGTAAGTAGGGAGCTGAGGCATACATAAAGTGTAAACTGTGCTTACGTAATACCAACAGAATACAGATTTTCTACAATATTTACTTGTATATTTTGAAGGATATTATGCGAGGGAGCGTAGCGACCGAGCGAGAAGATTTTTGCATTTTTATTAGTCTAAACGCTGCACTTTTTGGCCCTCTAGAGCATATAAGTGTTAAAATCTTTAGTCAGTATTAGCTATATACATTCTTTTTGTGTGCCCCTTTCAAATTTTCCGAGGGGGGGGGGGGGACTAGTCCCCCGTCCCCCCGGGATCGCCGCCCCTGCTTGAATGTACAATAACATAGGCCTTTGTGATGTCATTTTGTGAGGAGATTACTTGTAGTCTGACGGTATTCATCTAAAATGTATGTTTTCAAACTTAACAATTTTAATTATTTATCGATTAATCAGACTGGTACTATTTCTAAAAACCCATTCAATACTTTTATATTCTTATCCATTCGTTAACTGAATCCATATGCCATACTCTTCCGCGATTGTTGAATACTGTAAGATTATACGTGCTGCTATGGAAAGCATGTTGGTAGACATTGGCAAGAGCATGGAATATTCATCGCGTTTAGTTATATTAGTCTGAACACGAATCATCAATATCATTTATTCATGTAATATACCCAGACACCTTGCGAAAAAAGGAGCTCATATTCGGCTTAGCCTTTTGACAACCATTCCATTAATGTAATTGATTCGAGGGAGAGAAGGGGTACGGTTACATTGTAGGTGCTGAACAAATACATGCAAATGAAATACCCCGTTTCTCTTGGTCGAATGCAGGGTCTTGGGGCTTTTCAATCACTGTAATTCCACACACAAATATCGTTTATTATGCAGCGGCGTATCCAGTGTAGGTGTCCGCCAAAATATTGTAAAGTCGTGTAGGTCTATAGGGAAAGATATATCGCCTCGTGTGAAAATCATTTTTTGAAGAATATACGTTTACTATACCGTATCCAATTCGTGATTGAAAGTTCAGGACAAAATGAACATTTATAGAATCCTGCGTAATGGAATGATGAAACCAATAAATATAGAGAGGGGAGAGATAGGAGGAGAGAGAGTGTGTGAGTAAGAAAGAGAGAGGGAGAGATATGAGGAGGAGGAGGAGAGAGAGAGAGAGAGAGAGAGGGGAAGGAAGGAAGAGTTTGGAAACAGATATACAAACCAAAGTAGGGATGCCCTCCCACAAAAAGAAAAATCCCTAATATACCCCTTTTTTTGTTATTGGCTCATATTATTATTAATCCAGAATGTAATGATCGAGTACAACACCAACTGAACATTTGAAGTGAAAAAAAAAGGTTTATGAGAGTTTTTGTTTAGGTGGACTTAAAAAAAAGTGAAAAGAAGAAATGGAAAGGAGGAGAATGAGAGATGGGTAGCGGAGAATTTTGAAGAGAGCGTGTCCGTGAGACTAAAACTAAAAGGAAAGATTGAGGGAGAAAGAGATAGAGTGGGTGTGTGTCAGTGTGTATGTACGTGCAGTTTATGAGACTGAGAAGGCGGGAAAGAGAGAGTCAGGTCCGATATTTTGTTGTTGGATAATAATTAATTTACACTTCTAAGCACCACGCGATCTGGCTCGACGCGGATGAACGCTTTTCATTGTTGATCCGAGTCCACATCCCGTTGTCATGACAACATAATACTGCATCAATTGGTACAGGGAGAATGAGAGGAGAATGCGCATACTCATGGGCATAACGCACTATTCATTTTTTATAGGCAACGGATCAAAAAGACTCCGAAGGATAAATTGATTTAGCGCTCTCAAAAACTGCATGTTTGCTGTGGTGTTGCATGAAATCATGTCATTTGGGCGGCTTCACGTATAGGATCCAGCTCTGTGTTGAAAGAAGTTTAGCCTGTAGTTATGTATGGTCGATCTTATCTTAATCGTCGAGATAGTTTCAAGATAGTTCCAAGAAACTTGAAATGTGATAGCAGATTTCTCTTCTTCATAATTTGACAATGTTCTCCCTCTAGACTGAAACGGATTAGGAAGGACAG
This sequence comes from Strongylocentrotus droebachiensis, assembly GCA_035222895.1. NCBI lineage: Eukaryota > Metazoa > Echinodermata > Echinoidea > Camarodonta > Strongylocentrotidae > Strongylocentrotus > Strongylocentrotus droebachiensis. Next base: position 68,057 of record JAVYIG010004971.1, read on the forward strand.
TAGCATGCGATATTAATCGTGAACCTTTTTTTAAACTTTATTAATCAAATTCCCATAATCTTTATGTATCGATGCCGGTTCTTTCCTCGTTTGGAGGGCGGTAGAAAGCAGTAGCTGTACCAGTCAGATTTTGAGCAGTTTCAATTGCATTCATCCGCTCAACATCCTCACAGTTGGTGATATTTAAGTTGGCTGAATAAAAGGATAATAACCGACAGAGTTATGGCTTGCCAATTCGGACTCTTGTCTTCTTCTGGTAAATACCTGACCTCGGACTTTGATGGTAAGATCAGTGTTAGTCCTCTGGACGCATCGGTGAACAAACTGATCAAAGGACAGCTCTGGAGTTTAGAAAGCGACTCCAATGACCAACAGGTACAGTCAGAAGATGACTCACAAATATATGCACTCTATTCTACGAATGGTCATTATCTTTCCGTGGATAAGTCGGGGAAGGTGACTGCAGATGCCGAGGAAATCGGCGAGGAACAGCGGTTCGAGGTCGACGCCGGAAGCGGCGGTAACGGCGCTTGGGTTATCCGTAGTGTCGCCCATGATACCTACCTGGGTATCAAGAGCAAGAAGGTCCTTTGCAAGAAGCGTGAATCGTCGTCTTCGGACCAACGTTGGTACGTACGACTCTCCATTCACCCACATTGCTGCTTGCTCAGCGTCAAGGCGGAGAAGTTTGCACACGTGCCGCAGTCAGGGCGCTATTTGACGTTCGACGCAACGGTTCCTTGGCGGTCAGATACCCTACTGCAACTCAAGTACAGTGAGGGATATGGCTGCTTTAAAACAGCCACCGGAAGGTATATCACCCGGGAAGGGAACTTTGTTCCTTCGCTCATCCCAGACTGTCTCTTCGTTCTCCAAGTTACTGGTGATCAAATCGATCTCAAAGACTACAAAGGACTCTACATGTCTGTCAACACGAGGGGAAGGTTGTTGTGTACAACTTGTAAAGATAGAGCTTCGTTTACACTGAAACCAAGCTACCCTCATGTCACCTTCCACACAAAAGTCAAAGGAACTTGGATGAAACTATTTGCCAAAGAAGGTAAGTTTTGGTCCAAGCTTTAAAATAAAATCTCTGTATGACTCCCGTCTCAAGTAAATGTCATAAGTTTGAGTCCATACATGCAGACATTGCCATTAAACACACTTAAGGAGATTACAAAATAACAAATAAACTAACAAACTAACAAAGTTTAAATAGGATGTGCACGAACAGTTATCATCAGGCGTCATTTCGTTTGCCAGAATCATGACTATAAAATCACGCACCTCTATTTCAACACAAAACGCTTTTCATTTTGGATTCATTTTTTAAACGATGTCATAATCATCACACGGCGCGTCACAGACGGCGCCAGTCACTGACGCAATCCTACGTCTGAAAATGGCACCTCGTATTCAACGGGTTAAGTCTATATGTCTTCATGTTGTCATATGAAATTTAATCATTCGTAAATGTCATGGTGATCTTATTGTTCAATAGGTTCCAGTGAACTTACAACCATCGAATCCACGAAGACCGAGGAACACGAAGACGAGGTGGTCTTCGAGCTATCTCCCCTCTGTGCCTCGACCACGCCCAACTCCAAATGGGCCCTCGTCACGGCTGATAATCGTTGCGTCAATGTAGATCCCGAGAGTCGACTATGCGTCTCGTCTAAAGCAACGCAGTAAGTGCCTAAGTGTCGTGTTTGAATTTGACTTCCTTCCGATTTGATTTGAATGATTACTGCCCACTGTATACGAGGCGCCATTTGCCTGAAGTAAGATGGCGTCAGCCACCGTTGCCCTATTTCATGCTTAATGTGAGAACATATCTTTTTTATACAAAAACTCAATGCACATGCAAGTACAAACAATGCTTTAATAACTGATGTATGGGCTAATTGACTTTCTGTTATGATTAGCGCAGGCATTGAAATGACGCTCCTTGTGTAATGGGCAATATTCACACACTTAGGAAATTTCAAAATTGCTTAGCCTTTAAAGCCACCAGTCGAAGACATGCCGAATCGGCAACAAGTCGGTGGGCTTTCCGCTTACGTACAACTAGACTAACTTTATGATATCTAAAGCTCATTGCAGATGATGCGTCATTGGCCCGACGTAGTACTGCGTCAGCGACTATTGCCGTCTTTGACGCATCACACGAGGATGACATCGTAAGGAAAAATGTAAAATGAACAGCACGAACCTTGCTTGGAATTACTAGCTTATATGGCCAAATTGTCAGTTTCTGTACATTGTTTTGAATTCAGATTACATGATTGATATTTGTCGTGATAAGCCAAATGTTTATTACTGGGATTGTCCATTAAAAACGGCTCACAGTGAATTGATTCAGATTCTGGAATGAGAACATAAAATTAACGATTTATCATTATTCTTTTTTAACCTTTAACAAAAAAATCCAATCATTTGTATTAGCCATGAACGTGTCCCAGGTGAGTGAATACAAATCCCTGACAATATAATCGAATCCCTGTCCAGTAGCGTACGTAGTGTGTGTCCTGCTATTTATGGGGGTAATGTCACTATTGGGGAGATGGGGGGGGGGGGGGGCGCCGCGCCGTTCTCACGTAGATGAAATGAAAATATACACGGCCATCGATTAGATGGGAGGATGTTGGATGATTCATGATCATCCTCTTTCACGTTCAATCTCCCACCTCTATGATTCTCTCTTTTCCCCACCACTACCTCCCCCTTCATTATTTGATTTGGGATGTGGAACGAGCCCCCTGTGCCCCAATGCAACCCATAACCACGCAATCTAAAATTGAATCTCCGAGGAATGGCCCGCGTTACATGCGTCACGAGGCAGAATTCGCTTTGATGAGAAAATAAAATCCAATTATGCTTCAATAGATGATTACTTTAGAACAAATGTACCCCTGATAGAGATAGATCATAGAGTGGGAGAGAATACGAAACCTGATTAGTTTGTGTAATGTATGTATATTGGTAAGATTATATGCAGTTAATGTTTCTAGTGACCTGATTAAATGAATATGTGATGAATAATCGCGAGGCAGGCTGATTGGAAATCAACATAAGCAGATCATTAATAATTAGGGATGTATGGGGATGGTAACGCTCTACTTACAGCCTTGTGATCTAGAGACAAAAACAGCAGACAAAAAATGTATAATATATACCTTTCAAAATACGAAATTATATATTGAACGCTAAGTAGCACTGAACCAATGTTGGACTATTTAGAATTCAAGATACATGGACCGCTGAATAATAAGTGTACTTTCTTTAATTATATTATATCTTGGTATACCCGATAGTGCTTTTCAATATTTGCAAGTGCCCACAAATATATTTAGTTGCCTTCCATGACAATAATCCGGATAATCATGATAATATCACGGTCTGTGTATTGTACTGCAGCACTAAAGAATGATAAAGTATGTGTTTGTTTCTATGTCGTGTCATTTTTTTTCCCCGAAGTTGATATAATTCTTTCAGTTATTCATTTTTTTCCTTCGAAATTAAAAGAAATTTAGCGGGAAAATAACGATACAGTGCAAGAATTACCATAAGTATGCCCAAGGTCACTTTTTTCAGTAATAGGAAAAAGAGTGGTGCGCTTGAATTTGCTAAATAAATATTGTCCCCCTCCTCTGCTCATATTTTGGAGCCAATATTTGGAAGCGACTACAATAAGGCCCAAAAAAAAAAATTGTTTGGTTGTCCTCGATTGCTTTTCTGGAGTAGGGGCGGGCGGGCGGATTTTTTTTTTTTTTTTTTTTTTTTTTTTTTTTTTTTAACTACATTTTTTGTGTGTCATTTTTGTTTTTTTTTTTTTTTTTTCCCCATTATTTTTCTTCTTTTTTAATATTTTTTTTTCCATAAAAAAAAATCATTGGGATTGTCAAGCATTTAAAAAAACAAAGTCTATAAAACACTTCAATATGGTAAAAGACTAGTTTCATGTACAATGAATATCAAGACCAACACAGAAAGTATTTTGGGCTTTGAAATACAGCACCTTTTAAATCTCCATTGTACTACTTATAGCTACTTGCGCCCTCTATGTAGCAAACAATGCCTAATCGGTGACCATTGGTCCCCCATGATCCTCTTTATCTTATATTAACTGAGAGCTGATTTGATGAGATAACCACCTGTCCAGTGACCTTGCAGGGTGGTCTAATCCCTCCTGTAAACTAGTACAGATGGGCTTTAAAATGAGTTTAAGAATGCTCAGAACCTGATTTGAATGAACGGCATTTTGACATAGAAAAATAAAAATGGCAAGTTTAATAAATACCTAATTGCGTACTGAAAAGACAAAACTGGCAACGGGACGCATTTTGATCCTTGCAAATGCATAAAATGGTATGTTTGGCATTTAAGATTGCTCCCCCCCCCCCCCCCAAAAAAAAAAAAAAAAAAAAAAAAAAAAAAAAAAAAATTGAATAATAAAAAAAAAATATTAAAAAAAAAAAAAACATACGAGCGGCCCGAAAATGACGAGCGGGCGGTCGAGGACAACCAAATGATTTTTTTTTTTTGGCCTAACTATCGCACGTACAAAAATTAGATAATGATGCCTTATTAATTGCATTATCATAGGACTAAAGATCAGGCTAGACATTGTCTGCTCATCGATTTAATTATGTCTTGGTCGATTAGCGAGTCTAAATTTAATATCATCATACCGTCGCCGAATCGCTTTACAAAATTATCCAAACAATGGAAAGATTAATAACACTCACAGAGGTGGGTTTCATCGATGGTATTTGGAAATGAAGGAGGTTTAAAAGATGAATAGAGGCTACTCGGAAACTAAAATATTAACTTTGAGGTTAATTTTCCCTCTTTAAATGTATAAGTTTGTGGACGACTTTGAATAAAGGAGACGGTATGACGCAATAAGAACGTCGTCTGACTCTCATGGATTTTCGTTGTGCGCCTCTTGGAGTCGAGTCCCACGCACAGCAGACAAAAATGAAATTTAAAAAATATTTTAACTGCGTCATGTTTAAGTGCACCCTCCCCTCTGTTCTCGATGCAGGCTCATATTCAAGGAGTAACACTCCGTTTCTCGGATAGGACGTTAACTGGAAGCCCCGTGCATATATGGTGTTACCATGGTTACACCGTATATGCACGTTAATACGCTTCACTTCTCGCAAAGAGTATAGGTGTCAACCCGGTGTTTAGTGTGCCTGGATATACACAACCGGTAATCTACATACAGATCTTCGTGATAGGCTGCATAGCCTTTGAACATTAACAAGAGAAGAAAGAAGGGAAGAAGAAAAAAAGAAAGAAAGAATATCTATTAGTCCAAGTGTCATGACCATTTCAATTTAAACATGAGGTAGTAAGATCGACTTGTTTTCGTCTGTTCAATTCTAATCTTTGTAATGAGTGTATAATAGATCAACCAGCAAGGACAAGGCTTTTAGGACTGATCATTAATCCCATAATTAATCATCACGACTCACGAGTTTATCCCCCTCAATATCAAATATATATGTATCTTGCCTATTCAGCCGAACTGCTTTAATAGGAGAGAATTTCAATCAAATATTTAGAATCAATCGATCAAAGTACATGTATACAACAATAATGATATATGATATATGTATACAGCAGTAGGTCTACTCTACACCGTCTCTGTCTGCTGCATTAATCATGTGGCCAAATCGGCTTTACGCCCCCCCCCCCCTCCCTCGTTTGAATGGCGCCCCATAATCAATCCAAGTGTATTAAGTTGATAGCAGGGGCGGCGATCCCGGGGGACGGGGGGGGGGGGACACGTCCCGGAAAAATTGAAAAAAGTGCAAAAAAAATAATGTACAGCAAATAGTGACTAAAGACTGCAACACACTATTAGGCTTTGGAGGGCCCAAGAGTGCAGCGTTTAGACAAATCAAAATGCAAAAATCTTCTGGCTCGGGAGCTATGCTCCCTCGCATAATATCCTTCAAAATGAACAAGTAAATATTGTAGAAAAGTGAAGTGTGAAAAAAATTACATTGTTTGTTTTCATACTATAATTTTGCTAAGGAATATAATTTTGTAATACAACAAAACTTCAAAACCTGTGAGGTGGTAGTCACTTTCGTCAACCTCACCCGTCTAATTCAATATGCTCACTCACTCGGGCTTTGGGCAGTTCCACCCCCCCCCCCTCCCGAAAAAATTCAAACGTGGTGTATTTCTAATTCGATACCAGTGACTAATTTACAAATGTTGCTGAAATGGCATGATTTTCCCTGAGCTTCCGGGGGCTCTGCCCCCTGTACCCCATCAAGGGTCCTAAGCGGGCCACTGGATGCTCGTCTGACCATATTCAAAAGCCTAAAACCCTGAGCTTCCGGGGAATCCGCCCCGAGACCTCACAAGGGCCCTAAGGTGGCCCCTGGATGCTCATCTGATCGTAATTTAATGCCTAAAACCGCTGAGCTTCTGGGGGCTTCGCCCCCTTGACCTCACTCCGATTAGTGACCTGCATGCAAGTGTCACAAATATGGTATCAAAATATGCTCATCTGACCCTTATTAAATGCCTAAAAACTCTGAGCTTCATGGGGCTCCGCCCCTTGACCCCAGCCGGGCCTTTGCCCCTGGACTCTACGCCAATGTACGCCCCACTTGCTTTGCTCTATCTGATCGCAAATACTTTAGCCCCCCCCCCCCCCTCCCACTCCAACTTTGAAAAAACGTTCCGCGGGGCCTGCATGTAACATGTAAGAGCGGTGATGATGTGGATTGTTTTTTCCGCCCCCCCCCCCCATTACGTCACTCCTCCCTCGTTCCTCGCATTTCGTCGTCCCCCCCCCCTGTCATGAAAAGAAATCGCCGCCCCTGGTTGTTAGTTTGCGGGACTGCCAATATATATTTCACCCCAGAACCTGCCCCCTTTTCAAAATCAATGTCTGGATATGCCTCTGCTATTATGTACATCAATCTAAAGATACGGTCAAGGGCGTTGATTGTGTTTAAAATTCAAAAGTACAATGTATGCCAATTTGCCAAACGTACATTCCCATGCATTACAATAATCTTTTATTAACAATTGAATTTGACCATTGTTATTTCTCTATACTCGTAATGAATACACTATGCATAGTCGATAACCCCCATTTTCGTCATACCCAAAATAATGCAATGATTGGATTGATTAAATATGACAAACTGTATGTCGGGGTTGGGATAGAAGGAGGCTGTAGAAAACAGCAGAATCCATCTAATCACGTATTGGAGAGATAACATTCGTTCTGAATAATGATAACTATTTCGAATTGATACCACGTCATATCTTGGAAATTTTAGGCAATTAATCATAAAAACCCAATCATTCTATAAGCCTTTATAATAGATCTGTTATACCTGTGTATACTGTAAATCGATGAAGCGAGTGGGAATAAGCTATTTATATCAGTGTTCATCTGATTTAATGATGTAACAAATTGTCTGCAATATCTGATAGTGTAGGATATCAGTCTGGTTCGCTGTACTATTTTACATTACGTCATGGTCGTAAAACAATGGAGCGAAAAACTAAAACCAGCATCATGGAGATTGCCTTTTGCATCTCCATGGAGATACCATTTTGGCTGCTGATATAATTGTTTTGAATTCCAGAACAAGAACTAAATGAATATTTAATACAGATTATAATACGTAACGCTCAATTTTTCAAAAAAATGTTTATCCCACCGTTCGTTGTGTAAGCCTAGATCTAGAATATCATTATGTAGATTATAATAAGTGGCCATATTTTAATGAAAATTTGGTACAAAAGATGTGTTGTTTTCCGGTTGACATAGGCGCCGGAAGTGGGGGGGGGGGGGGGGGCAGGGGGGGGGGCAGTTGCCCCCCCCCCCCTCCCCCCCAAAAAAAACGCCCCCCCCCCCCCCTCAAAAAAAAAAAAAAAAAAACAGTACAGGAGTAAACATGGTTTGTATTTCTAATCCAAAAGAACGTCACAATAATAAAAACCTGAATTAAATCACATATACAATTCCAGTCAAAGAAAAAGGAAAGTTCACAGGAATTAAATTTCATAAACATTGCGCATGCCACCTATACGGTATTTTAAACGGAGGTCTCTATAATAGCGATACGCGCATATCGTGAACATATTGTGCGAGAATGGGAAAGCGTGTCCGTTTTTTTGTTATAGGGGTGAGAAGACATGAGCCCCTGAACGCTGGTGTACTGATGGGGGGGGGGGGGGGGGGGTAATGTATTTCTTATTCGAAACAAGTGATTTACAAATGTTGATGTTGTGACATGATTTTCCGGCATTTTTTCTCTATTTTTTGTGTAAGTCATACCTTTTTATGCGTTTGTTGGAAAATAAGAAATTCCCACATTACAGTCAGGCGAAATACGCTTATTTAGAAGCCTTTATGTCATGGTCTGCAAAGTGGCTCGGCTCGAGCCCCCCCCCTCCTTTTTTAAAAAGTATGTTAAAGAGAAAAAGAAAGAAAGACGGAGAAAAAAATAAGTTACCTGCCAATGTCACAAATATGGTATAAAAAATGCTCATCTGACCGTAATTAAATGCTTAAAACCCCAGAGTTTACGGGGGCTCCACCCCCGGACCCCACCAAGGGACCAAAGGCGGGCCCCTGGATGCTCATCTGACCGTAATTAAATACCTAAAACTCCCGAGCTTCCAGGGGCTCTGCCCCCTGGACCCTACCAAGGGCCCTAAGGCGGGCCCCTGGATGCTCATCTGACCGTAGTTAAATATTAGAACCTCTGAGCTTCTGGGGGCTCTCCCCCCCCTTGGAACACGTCAATTGCCTTACAGAGGGCCCCTGGATGCTCATCTAACCGTAATTAAATACCTAAAACCCCTGAGCTTCCGGGGGCTCAGCCCCTTGACCCCCTGCCGAGGCTCATGCCCTGGACCCCACGCCAATAAACGCTGTACCTGATCGATAATACTCCACTTTGAAAAACGTTCCGCGGGACTAAGACTGGTGGTGCTGCAGATTTTTCGTCTGCCCCCCCCCTTCCGAACTTTTTTCTCATTACGTCACTGCCCCTGGAAAGTGAGCCCCCTGGAATGTTTGCCCCCCCCCCCCCCCCCCCAATCCCAAACTGCTTCCGGCGCGCCTGCCGGTTGCCAATAATGTAATTGCCAATACTGACGTGTAGTCCGCACTTGTTGTTTGTCTACGGTAGTGGTACAATGGTTTCTATTGACAAACTTAAGGTTCGAATCCTTGCCCCGTAAGATGTACTGACAAACCAGTTTGAAAGCCACTAGTTTCTATTATACAGGTAGTTTATTCATGGGTACACTGAAGCACACTTTCCATACATTAACAGCTGTCTGTGCTCATAATTCCATAGCACTTTGGCAGCCCATAGAAACAGCACATTACATTAATTTGATTAATGAGTGTTTCCCTCTCCATTGTTAATACAACGTTGGCATGGTAACGATGGGAACGCTTCGGTGATTATGGAGGTTATTATGGCAGCTGAAGACATGGTAGATATCATGAAATGTCAATATAACAAAATAAACATAAACAAAACTTTTATTCTTCTTGTTACTAGTATGATATTCCATTACTGCTATCATCATCGTACTCGGATCATCATCATCATCATCCTTACCACCACCACCACCATCAATATTATCGTCCTTTCCCTCTTCTTCTTCTTCTTCTTCTTCTTCTTCTTTTTCTTCTTCTTCTTCTTCCTTTCCCCCTTTTTCTCCTTCTCCTCCTCCTTCTTCTTCTCTGCTTCGTCATCCTTTTCTTACAATTCAAACCAGGGAATATTTTCCAATTACAGGGATGGATGAAAGATTGAATAATCAGTATTATTACAATATATAAAATATAAAAAATGACTTATAAAACATTACGCCATCCCATTACGAAATATACTAAAATCATAACAGCCCCGGTGTACAGAGGCGGAAAGTAATCTAATTTGTCTGTAATTGCTCTCATTCAATTATCATTATGCCGGAGATCCGCCATTTCTTCCACCGAGCACCAAGCGATCTCATCAATAACCTCCACCATTTTTGTTTGTACTGCGGGAAAATTTAGCCAAATTATATCTAGGCATTGAGCAACGTTCGGGGAGGCCTCGGGCAGTTGATAAAAACTGAGGCAGAGTCATGGCGACACAATTTACAATTCATTTACGCTATGTTTTTCTTTGTTCTCATTCTCCTCTTCTTCTTTCGCCTCCTTCCTTTCCTTTCAGTGTCTTCATCGTAGGTATTTTCTTTTTGCATATATTTTGTATACCTCTTCTTCTCCTTCCCTCCTCCTTTTCATTTCTCACCTTCACTCTTTGTTGTTTCTTACTCATAACGCTCCCTAAATATAGTTCCAAGTTATTACTGGCGACTGCCCCCCCCCCCCCCCCCCCCCCTCCTCCTGCAAAAAGGATGGACGCTGTTTTTTTGGTTAATGATGGTGACACAATGGTCGCCGGTCAGATTATTCCGTGATGGTGCTTAGACTGTACTAGCCATGATGTAAACTGCAGTTATTGTTACAACAAGATCGCATACGACGCAAATACTTTCGAGGAAAAAGAGCAATTTCCTTTATAGCCCTTTATCTCATAGAAATCGTGTTCACATTACGTTTATATGTCATTGTAATCATGTTGTTTGCATATTAGAATGTACGTTACTGGACAAGCCTGTTAATGTTAGTTTTTTGAAAGTCTTTGCGGTCGTATTTGGTTCATTCTTCGACGTCGCCGATAGACGTGTCACGTCGTTAACAATAAACGTCTAAACCTGTTGTCGATAACATAATACAATTTATGCTGTAAAAACCCCGCTTTCTATTCCCGCTTTTCGCATATAGCCTGTCCTTTATATACCGTACTTTTGACGGGACTTTTGACCTGATTATTTAAAAAGTATTCTCAGAATATCATAAATTATTTTCATTTACCATTTTTTAGCACGGCAAAGCAGTTTGAATTCGAGTTCATCAATAACTCGTTCGCCCTCCGCCACTCAAACTCCCACCAATACGTCACCGTCGACGCCTCTGGCCAACTATCCCTGACAGCCAACATCAACGACATCGCAGGCAAGATCGGCGTCCAGCTCGTCAACCGCACGTCGCTCATTCTCCAAGGGGAATTCGGGTTCGTCAAGCGGGAGACCGGAGGCAGGAACAACAAGGTCAAATGCAACTCGGCCGAGTACGACGAATTGAGTTTGACCTATGAACCGGAAACGAATACCTATCGGATTAAAGGTAAGAATATACATTGTTTTCATACTTTATTGCACGGACAAAACAGTTTCATAATATTTAATAACATTTTTGTTTTATTGAAATAGAACGATAACCATTAGAGAATCGCTCAACTGTCTCAAACATATTCGTCTTTGAAATGGTTTAAACTTTAAATGGATAACTGTTGTTGACTGTTTAATGGGCATTAAATTCGTTCATCAGCATGATCAGTTAATCTCAGGGACTCAGACAGGACATACATAGATCCATGGTCTATTTAGGCTGATATATGCTAAACTTATTCTTGTCACCATCGTTTGATTTTACCTTTAGATCCGGATGGGAACCCGTGGTGCATGGACTCCTTGAAGGAACATGTGACCGCCCCCTCCATGGGCCAGCCAACCTCTTTCATCCTCGAGGTTCACGCAACACTCGGTAGAGCCAAGCTGGCTATACGTCCCCTACATCCAGACAACGACTATTTCCTCAAAGGCTACAAGAATGGCGCCCTCACGGCAACTGGTGAAACCCTGGCTAAGGAAACCTTGTGGACATTTATCTAAATCAAAGTGCGAGGATTAACCTTTTAGAGAACGGGGGAAGCATCATTGCATTAATGGTCAATATAGATCCGGAGAAAAAAATTCTCGAAAAAATATACTAATGCATTCCAATGCGAAGTAGAGGTATCACGGTTCAGCGGATACGTCACCGGCCAGTGGATCACATGGTTCGCGGTTCAAGTCCGGCTGCGGCACTAACAAGTAACATCCTTTGGCAAGACAATAATCTACGTCTGCCACTCTCCATCCAGGTGTAGTGAAAGGGTTCCTGTCAGGAATGTATTCCTTGCGTGCTTTGAGCACATGAGAGCAGATGGGCTAGAGTCAGTGCAATAATGATACGCTGTATGCGCCTTGCATGAGCATCCCCTGGGATGGATATGTCATCAATATTGTGAAACATAATGTAACTATTGTTATTGCTATTTCCCGTATAGACGCAGGCTGTTCCAAAGCTGACTGATTGATCATTTTATAATAATAATAATCTATATTATATATAGCGCATTTTCCATATACATGTTCAAATGCGATTTGATATTGTAAACAGGAGGTATTTAGAGATTAATTGCTGGATACGAAGAGATATGGGTAGGTTATTCCACAGTTTGGGAGCAGCAGTTGATTAACTTGATTGTGAAGGCTCTGTCACAACGTGTTGGTAGCTTGGGGATCAATGGATGGTTCAGCGCGAAGCCTTAAAGGAGCGAACGAAGGGAGTAGGAGGATGGTTGCCTGATAGTTATGAGTTCATATTGGTAGGGAGGAGCAAGACCGTGGATGTATTTGGAGGTGAGAAGAAGTATTTTATTTTGAACCCGGGATCTGATGGTGATCGAGTCAGTTCAATTGACGAAGGATAGGTTTCATGTGACAGAACTTGGGTAAACTTGTGGCAAGTCTAGTGGCAACATTTTGAATTCAGTGTAGTTTTTCAATGTGGGTTGCAGTGGCACCATAGAGTAGACCATTACACTCTAAGAAAAAAGGGTGCAAAAAAGGGTGCAAAATAAGAGTTTGCACCCTTTACATAAAAATGAACCCTATTGAAGGAAAAGGGGTTCAAAAAAGGGTGCAATATAAGATTTTGCACCCTTCCCACAAAAATGAACCCTAACAACCCAAAAAGGTGCAAAATAAAAGTTTGCATATTGCATGCATATTCATGATTACTTTCCACGTGTTCACATAAAAATACATTTATCATATGATTTGTTAAGCAAATTATGACAATGCACATCAATTTTGTGATTTGTATTTTCCTTCGGCTATCATTAACCAATAGATTATTTTGTCTGATCATGTTACAATTACATTCACGTTTTAGCAATATATATATTGATTATATGATTACTAACCAAGAAACATCATGCATGTTTAATATGTATATGTGTACGAGCAAATGTCACGAGTATTCCTCGATGATGGGTGCAGGATTGCACCTTTTAAAGGGTGCAGGATTGAACCCCTTAAGGTGCTGCTATTGCATCGGTTTGCACCCCTAAAGGAGCAGGATGAACCATTAAGGGTACTAACATTTCCCCCAAAAGGTTCAATCTGGCACCCTTTTGAAGGGTGCAGGATTTAACCCCTAAAGGTGCTGCTATTGTTGCATCGGTTTGCACCCCTAAAGGAGCAGGATGAACCATTAAGGGTACTAACATTTCCCCCAAAAGGTTCAATCTGGCACCCTTTTGAAGGGTGCAGGATTGCACCTGTAAAAAGGGTGCAGGATTTAACCCCTAAAGGTGCTGCTATTGTTGCATCGGTTTGAACCCCTAAAGGTGCATAGTTGCACCATTTTTTCTTAGTGTGTACAGTAATCCAAGCGGCTGGTGATGAAGGAATATATGGGTGAGTAATGACCTCTGGTCTAGATACTTACGAATTCAACGGATATTGTGTAGATGTTCGAATCAAACATGCAACCCGAAGTTCTTGACATACGATGCAGGTATGATATCAGCATTGCCGATTCTAATATAGGGGATGTTGATCTTCTGCAGTTGCTGACGTGTGCCAATGATGAGGAACTCCGTCCTATCATTCATTATCACTGCATTTGCAGTGGACCTCCAGTTTTACACTCGATTCGAGGGACTATGTGTCATGCATGGAGAGAACCAGGGCACTATAGTGCAATGGCAAGAAGGAAGATGGAACACTAATGAATTATTGTGCAAGAGCCAAGTGTGGGGGAAACATGGTTCTTATATCTTCTTTTTCCGGGGGGTGGCTTTGGATAGAGAAAGTAAGGAATGAAAGTGTGTGTTAAATTGACTTTTGAAATCACGAATCAGTAAATACACACCAAACAATACATGAAGGAGGGGTAGGTGGCTTATAATTAATTAATTAATGGTGTTGTTTGTTTGTATGTTTATGTATAATAATGATAATGATGATAATGATGATGAAGATAATAATAATGATAATAATAATAGTAATAATTAAAATGATAATAATAATAATAATGATAATAATAATAACAATAATGATAACAATAATAATTACATTGATATTAATAATACTAATAATGATATGGGTTCTTGTATAGAGCTGATGTCTGTCAAACTTGACATGCACTCCTGGTGCTCCACAACTGTTTACAATTAATTAAACTTTCGATTTTGATCTATTTATTCATATATTTATTCATTCATTCATTTGTGCTCTTATATTTTATTTTAATTCATTAGATTGCTTAACGTCAATTTGTAAAACAATGGTTTAAAATTGTAAGCGAGAAAAGGGTGATTTTTCCCCTCGTTTTGATTAAGCTTATATCATTGTATGTTTTCAATAAAAAGAAATCAAACTCTATGTGAATTACAATGTAAAGCTTTTAAAGAGTGAATTCCTTTTATTTTTCTGCTTGTATAGATTTTGTAATTTGTTACTCATCGTTTAACCATAAAAAACGACGAAAATGATAATGATAAAGAGAAAAAGAGTGTTTGGAATAATGTCTTTTACTTGCAGCTTTAAAGGATTAACGCGATTCAAAACTGCTCCACTAAGTACTGTTGTGGACAATTGATATAGGCTACTTCGATTGCATGGAAATAGGTATATAATGTAGTTTAAACCTATGGCCATTCTAGATTCCGACGGCGGACGAATTGTGGTATTGGTGATAAGGATAAAAGGGGAGATGGAGTGAGAGAGAGGGAGAAAGAAACATAGAGAGAGAGAGAGAGAGAGAGAGAGAGAGAAAGATTGGAGAAACAGAGAGATATATAGCCTACCCAGGGGCGTCGCTAGACCTTTTTCAGTGGGGGGTGTAGAGGCCAACGATTACCGACAAAACTAGCCACCAATTACCGACAAAATTAAATGTCCAATATCTACAAATTTAACCCTATAAACCTGGGGGCGAAGGCTAAATTGTTTTTCCTATGGACTATCTATAGTACTTGCATATGCGCAAAATGGTCATTTTCCTCGACGACATAAATATACGAATTATTTCTTCAATTTAGTCAGCATCATAGCTATATATTTTAATGCAGGCGCGTAGCTAGGATCTTATTAAAGGGAAGGGCGGTAATGAGCAAGAGAATCACTTAAAAGCGCGCTAATAAGGGGGGGGGGTGGGTGATGGGCCTCCCGCGCGAAGCGTGGAAGCTTAGACGTTTCCTTAAATTATTAGGAAAAGAAAACGATTAATTGTACCGTTTTCGACTGGTAATCCTTGGCTGAATGAAGTCCCCCCCCCCCCCTCCCGCACGAAGCGCGAAAACTTTGACCTTTCATTAAATTATTATAAAAAAGAAGACGATTTGCTGTACCATTCAAGACTGTTTATCGTTTTCTGAATTCAGTTTCCCCCTCATATCATTAGAGAAAGAACACGATTCGTTGTAGCGTTTTTGACTATAAATAAGCCCTATTAATTTTGTCTGAATTCAGTTTCCCCCTCTCGCGCGAAGCGCGGTAGCTTTGACGTTTCCTTAAATTATTAGAGAAAGAAGACGATTCGTCGTACCGTTGCTGAGTCTTAAACCTTGTTTGATTTTAGTTTTCCCAAAATTGTTAAACCTCTGATTTCTTTAGCTGATATTATACGAAAGTGAAACTTCGAGAAAATACAAGTATTGTAGTTGTAGTCACTCTCGAAGTTGTCACAGCGGATAAGAAGTCACAGTTCGTAGGGAAAAAAACATGTCGGCCGACCGACAATATACATCTCACCGACTTCAAACTTCTGCATTGATATAGTACACGAGGATCGAGCAAGAATACCGACACAGCTGACCCGACACAGCAATATATTTACCCGTGTCTTTCTTGCTCCCTCGACGAGACGACTCCACCCAACAACCCCCTTCTCTCTTTTACTCCCACCACTCCTCCTCTCTCAGACTCTTACCTCCCCTCTCTCTCCTCTCTTTCATTCTCAGTTTCCCTTTCACTCTTTTTTTTACCTTTTTCCTTTTCTTTCTTTTCTTTCTTTTCCTTTCTTTCCTCTCCTCCCTCTTTTTCTTTATTTCTCTTTCTTTCTTCTCTTTTCTTTCTTTTCTCTTCCTTTCTTTCCTTTCTTTTCCTTTCTTTCTTTTCTTTTCCTTTTCTTTTTTTCTTTTCTTTCCCTTTCCCTCTCTTTTTTTCTCTCTTTTTTTCCCTCTCTTTTTTCCCCTCCCCCTTTTCTCTTTTTCCCGACGGCAGCGCAATTTTACCGACAATATCCTGACAGGTGGAGGGGTGTCGCACCCCCACACCCCCCCCCCTCCCCCCTTTGGCGACGCCTCTGCTGCCTACCGTATTAAGCAGGCAGATGGAGTGGCCTGGAAAAAAAAAGGGATTTGGTTTCTGAAATGCCTAGATCCCTTAAAAAAGAAGAAGTTGTATTTGTCTGTTGAAAAAAAGAAGTTGTATTATAAGTATGCCACCTTCCCCTTGAGGCCTTGACCCCTCCCCCCCCCCCCCCCCCATAGATTGGCGCGTCTGCTCGCTGAGGAAAATATAGGAGTAGTCTACATGTATTATCTTGGTAAAATTATTGTCCCCATGCCCAGCAGCGTTCCATACTTAAATTATTTCAGCCGGTATGTTTGAAATTCTACAAAAATGGCCCAAGCACAGGAATTAAAAGCAGGTAATTTCCTCTTTCTCTTTGCTATTTAAATTGTGAAAATATTCTTTATTCGAAATTTGTTAAAAGTATTGTTGATATGTAAATTTTCTCTTTAAAATCGGAAAAATTCAAATTGCAATGAATTTGACTGTGCCCATGTGTTCATATTGGTGTCAGTTAATGTGCAGTGAGTTTGATCTTGACACGTACGACTACGAAGCTAAGCCTATAAAGCTAAAAATAAGATGGACACTCCTGATTAACTTACTCCTGTGCAAGTTTACGCTAACTCAATGTCAGGCGGCATTTGGTTTGTAAGACCAACGTATGACTGGCCTGTCTCTCTGATTCATTATTTGTTGATCTAAGCTAGAGTCTAGATTATATTATAACTCAGCTCAGCTCAGCTCAGTAACTCGATCAACTGTTGAAGTCTGAGATTGGGAATGAGTGAAAACGCATCTTCAAGTTCAATTAACTCTGATTAAAAAAACAGAGGGGCAAGGTTCGTAACTGGGTATAGTAATAAAGATTTTAGACAGATCAAACCTATATTCTAACTTTTCTTTAAAAGAGGGATTTGCTGGAGCCTGAATGACATCTAAAATCAAATACACTTTTTATTTAAAAATTGAATCTCAATCTTATTTTCAGTTAACTTGTATTCAAACATGACATAGGGATATTGTTACCCCGCCCTCCCAAGTAATACTTACTGCAGTAGATCTACTGCACTATCCTTTACTTCAGTAGTGTTTGAAATCCTTTTCTTCAGTTGTGAAGGAGACATTGGAGAACAATGGTGTCCTGGGAGAGATCAAGGCCAGGGTTCGAGCTGAGGTGTTTCATGCCTTGGATGACCCAAACCAGAGGAAACCACAGCTAAGCAATGAGAACATGCTCATCAATGAACTCATCAGAGAGTATCTAGAGTTCAACCGTTACAAATACACATCATCTGTACTCCTAGCAGGTAAGTTAGTGAGTAGACTTTGCAGGGGTACAAACATTACTAGATACTAAACCTTTAATTATCTAAGGCATTCCAGAACAACATAGGCCTACAGTCCTGTTTGGTTCCAAAATCCACCTTCATTTGGGGGGGGGGGATCTCTTTCTTCATCTTTTACTTTATATTTCCTGATTTTCCTCTGTATTTTTAAAAATTATTCTTCTTACCACTGTATTCCTTCTAATTTTTAAAAATTCCTATCTCCGTTTGTTCTTCCCCTTATTTTGTCTTTGGGCCTTTTTTCTTCTACTCTATCTCTTTGTGATTTACATACACATCCCCCTTCTTCCTGTTCTTTCTTTGATTTGTTTAGACATGAAGCATATATTTTCAACATTAAGCTTGTTAAAAGATAATGTAAACAAAAAAAAAGAAAAAAAGTAGAGCAATATAGCTGGGGAAAAAATCCACATATTTTATTACCACCAAATGGTAATTATAAAAGTCTGGCTTTCAATCCCATATATGTCTGTTTATTTGTTAATTAGAAAAATGTGTTGGAATTTTTTTATTTAATATCTTTCAGAGTCTGGACAGCCCACCACACCTTTAGATCGTGAATTCTTAGCAAGTGAGCTCAACCTAGTAGAAGATAGGAATACAGCTGGCATGTAAGTAAATGCACAGTTAACCAAAGTATTGGATTAGGTATTGTTCTTAAACTTTGGATTCATCATACATGATTAAACACATAAGAAACACATGTTTTGATGATATCCAAATGATTTTCTACCTCTCATTTGATTAATATTTTACTCGAGGAGGGAAACTATTCACAGCACCTTAGTATTGCTAGTATCTTCCTATACATGTATATCACCTACTACTGTAAACGCTGTTATATTTGCATGATTAATTTTTTGTGCTGAGCGACCCTAAAACACTGGTTCTTAAATTTGTATTGCACACTTCACTCCATTGCCAAAACACGCATAAGTAATCATGCTTACTGGTATATTTGTCGCTTGCCAATCTTAGCTCAAAATACATGAAAATTAATGTACCACATATATATCTACTTCTACAGTATCAAAGAAATATGATGAAAATTACTTAAGGGCTCACCAAAAATTTACATGACCTTTTGAGGTATATAATGACCTGGTTAAGAGGAGAGTTTGTTATATATGTGGTTTTTTTAATTATGCCTCTGCCTTCACAGTCGAAGTTCCACCTAGTGTACAACAATGTTCCATTGTTTATTTCTTTTCAGCCCTATGTTGTATGGGATACTATCAAACTTCATCAATGGCCAAGACAAAGGTTCCTCCTTGAATCCCCACCAACCATCATCATCAGTAGATCCATCTCATTTGAGATCCCTTCCAGTCAGGACAGACAGTCACAGAACAACAAGATCAGGTGAGATTCTCATTAGGCCCTTTTTCCCCGTAACTGGTCAGGGGTAACCTACAGCTTGGCCTTTTTATCTTTTCTTGAACTGAGTCAAATTGAAATCCAGCATCAAAGTTAGATGTTAAAAGAAAAAACGGCCTGAGAGTCAATATTTGAAAAAATATTGCTTCAGAAATGTGCACTATATGTCAACTCATAGAGTATTTGGGCATAGTAATACAAATGTGAGTTCTCTTTTTTAATGATAAACACAATCCACGATTCAATTGTTTTTCTCTTGTAGTCATTTTCAAATTTTGAAAACAATGTGTTGTCTTTATACTGTTTTGATGATGGTGGAGTGGGTGGGTGGGTGGGGGGTGGGGGGTGGGGGGGGGGTGGGGAGAGGTTTGCTCCTTCAAGGTCTACAGGGGCTAGTTCAGTAGTACTGTAAATCATGTCACTTTTTGTCTACATGTAGTTGAATATAAATTACAGAGACACGGAAGTATTTTACTTTGGGAATAACTTGATGGTCTTCCATTGATAGGACCATTTTCTTTGTTTTTTGTTTCCTGCATTCATACAGATGTTCCTCATCATTCTGACGTGAGAGTAGGAGAGGCATTCACCTTTAGTAACAAGCACAGATGATGTGAACTGCTTTCACAGAGTATCGCCTTAGATCAAAAGACAGTTTGTGTATTGGTCTGTTGATGAACATACCACACTCCTGATGATCGGAGCTCTTCACATCAATCAGTGACATGGAATGAAAGACTTTTCCTGCTGATTTTAGCAATCAGCTTTACCATTCCCATGCCAGATAATCAGAGTCTTCAGTGAAGATTATCCTTCTTCAGATGTGTCACTATGCCAAGGAAATGTTTTCGTGCCATTTAGAGAAGAATATCAAAGGCTTAGTGAACATCAAATGATAGCTTGGCGATGGGGCACATTATAATAGTTCCCAATATTATACTGAGTTTCTTTCTGTGTGCGTATGTAAACATTAGATTGAAATGTGGAACATCATCTTAGCCCCCCCCCCCCCCCCTCGAAATTAGATATAATGCTATTATTGTTTATCATTGTATTTTGTTTGTTATAGCGCTTAGAGACTTCGGTGGTAAGCACTTTATAAGCACCTTTTTATTATTATTATTATTATTATGGAGTTCAGTCTGAAACATTTGTACTCGTTGAACCTTAGTGGTGTCGTGGTCTGGGGATACATCTTTTGTTGTAGTCAACCTTTGGCTCAAATCTGTTATGATCTGCTTTGATGTTTGAGGAGGATTCATGTATAATATAACACATGAAAAGTATAACTGGATATTGCAGTTCACTTGTTCGACAACATGTCTACTAGGTCTGATTCATGAAACTCATATATCTGAGTTGCACTTTCTTTCAAACGCATCACAGCTTTCCAAACAAATCCCCTCATACCTAAATACAATAATAATAATATAAAATGGTGCTTATAAAGCGCTTTCAAATCAAGTCTCTAATGGTAATGATCATGTTCCCTTACGCCCCAGTTACCTGGAAAAAGAAAAAAAACGATGTGAGGCTGCATGTGTTGTGAGAAAACACCCTGTAAGTGAGTATTAAAGCTGTCCACAAGGCCCATGCTCTTATTTCTATTAGTTTCAAGGGTGCCTTTCATGAATCTGTATATCGAATAGAATCTCAGGAAATGTTTGGCAATTAAGATCAATTCTAGTAATGTAATTTATCAGATGGACAAAAAAAAATTATATTTTATGTCAGATTGAAAGTCACACAATCCTCACATTCATAATTGCTTGCATGCCGGGCTGTAAAATTGTTTTATTGGAATTTCAAAATCAATTTTGGTCGCATCAATCCTTGTACATATTTGTATATTTTGATTTTTGACAATTATCAGTTATAAAAAGAGAAACATAAACATTCCAGTTGAGTCATAATTTGAATTGTCTGCATGCATGGTTAAATGAGAACAATGCCAAGCACATTTTATATGTATTAAAAGCAAGAGAAAATGATAGAGAGGGAGAGCGAGAGTATGGTGACTCAAGCCTCTCAAGGTGTGTGTGTGTGTGTGAGAGAGAGAGAGAGAGAGAGAGAGAGAGTGAGAGAGAGAGGGGGGGGGGGAGGAGGGAAAGACTAAAGAGTTGAAGAGTGGTAAGTGGAGCGAGATAGGGGAGGGAGAATCTAAAAAACTTGGGAGACTGAATTAATGGAGCCTAGGTGTCAACATTTTATTTTTGGTGGTTATGGATATCTATGGTAATAAAAAGAATAACCATTCCAAGCACTGAAGTATCTAACTCCTTTTGAAGCTCTCAAGAAATTCACTCCTAAATGACTGATCTGTATTACGTCTATAAAGTGATAGGCTATATACCAAGGAGGTAGGGCCTCCACGGAAAACAGTATTTAACTACTGATGGAGCAACCCTACTAAAAAAAGACTAATAAATAAAATAAATAAGTAGGATACTTGATATTCCCGTTCAGTGGTGTACGTGTGCGATGGGCGCAATAACTGGCAGTAGCCGCGAGATGGCGCTAATGAAGTTGGATGAGATACACATGGCTGACACGACTGGCCTGTCAGGAGCCGAAAAGATATTATGATGACTTGAGAAGTTTGTTGTTGACGCGACGCTATCCGACAATATATCTGCATCAGACCATTCTGCTTATTCAAAACCTAGTCATTTTACGGTAGGTATTCGCCACCTTTTCATTGATCACTCCTAGATCTACATGTAGAATCTATTTGTAATTTGTTTTCGGAGTGAGGGGAGGGGACCTGGCGGTGGGAGTCTGGCCCTGGGACCCGCAAACAGTGAGTTAGCATGGGATTGTGTTGCGAATTCACTGCTGCAGTGGTGTACCGTCTACATCAGGCCTTCTCAACTAGTTTATTAGAATTTATTGAGGTTGAAGTGCCAACCTGTATGTTTGGTGACTGTGTGGCGAGGGAGCGTAGCGACCGAGCCGATACCGGGTGGGGTCCAGGGGGCAAAGCCCCCGCAAGCTAGTGGGTTAGACCCAGATGTGGCATT
Organism: Strongylocentrotus droebachiensis; assembly: GCA_035222895.1. Taxonomy (NCBI): domain Eukaryota; kingdom Metazoa; phylum Echinodermata; class Echinoidea; order Camarodonta; family Strongylocentrotidae; genus Strongylocentrotus; species Strongylocentrotus droebachiensis. The sequence continues at coordinate 90,333 of JAVYIG010004971.1, forward strand.
TCTAAAACCTTTTTGTTCCATAAAATATCAATCATAATTTCATATTGATGTGAGATAATTAATACAATTCCTGGCTAAAATCTACACTTGAAGTTAATTTAGTCTAGGTCTAGACCTAGAGTCTAGATCTAACGTTAGATCTATATGAAGTTATTTTGGTGCAATAAACACGGAAAATGTCAAAATGAAGTGAAAATCACAAACAAGAAGATGGCTTGCTTACACTTTGGGCTCAACTTCGACTGCAACTTTTTGATTTTGCTGAGTTTTTTTATTTTAAGATATAGATCTAGATCTAGACTAATTTTTTAATTTTTTCTTTCTTAAATTTTTAATTTTTAATTTTATTTTATTTGTTATTACTAGTTTTTTGGAACAGCCGCGCGCCACTCTGACTGACCGCAAGCGCCACGAGTGGCGCGCGCGCCGCCAGTTGAGAAGGCCTGGTCTACATGGTCTAGATCTAGATCTAGAGGTCTTATTTCTAAACACCAAAACATTTGGAGCAGGTTTCGGTTAACTTACATTTGCTAGTTTACCTGACTCGCTGAATGAGTAAATACTAGACTAGAATGGTACATGGTACTACCTAGACCGAATTTTCCATCTCTTTCGTTCGTTAAGCCTCTTATTTGGGTAGGGTCGGCTCTCTCTTTAGAGACGGAAGCCGACTATACGCATTCCCTTGCTAACACCAGCCCATTTATGACCATATTTTTATGCCCCGAAAATCCCCCCCAATGTCATTCTACCTCGTGCATGTTATATTGTAAATTAGGCCTAGATCTAGGATATAATAAATCGGTTCCACTTACCAACTTGACTGAAATAATCTGTTTAATGGTCTCTTTTTAGGAAATTATGGGTCACAATCGAAATCCATGTTGAAAATCTTGCAAGACGTATTTTAACTCTCGCTGCGCATGACGTCATCTAAATCTCATCTCTTCTAGTCTACGCCGAAGGCAAAATGATTATGAAGGAGAAACTGTGCGCGAGCTACACGTTCGTGTGTGTGTGTGTGTGTGTGTATTGGGTTTTTACAGAGGTGTATCAATCAGATATGATTATTTACGTCTGGGGACCGACCTTTAAACGTCACCATCCGAAAGACGTGACTCAGTTTCGAACCTGCGTCCTCGGCTGAATCAGTTTGTAACTTCCACTGTTAGCTGGATTACAGGCGCACGCCACAACGCCTAGTTTGATTTGGGTAGGGTCGGCTCCTCGCCAGGAATTGTATTAATTATCTCACATCAATATGAAATTATGATTGATGTTTTATGGAACAAAAAGGTTTTAGAAATGCCACATCTGGGTCTAACCCACTAGCTTGCGGGGGCTTTGCCCCCTGGACCCCACCCGGTATCGGCTCGGTCGCTACGCTCCCTCGCCACACAGTCACCAAAACATACAGGTTGGCACTTCAACCTCAATAAATTCTAATGGCGTTATCACAGTTTATCTTAGTGACAAACACACCAAATTCAGCGCTGCAATGACGCACAAAAGTGACAAAACGGTGTAGAATTCAACTTTTCATCCACCAAATGAATTCAAACACATTATACAATCTTCAATACCTGTATCACCGTTATCGCAAACAATAAAATCACAATCTATATCTACGGCTAATATATGAAGACTAACAATATGGTACAGGGTATTCTGCAATTAAGCCTTTTTTTTAACTTACTGATGTTAAAAAGAATAGTTTAAAAATTCAAATTGTAAGTCTAGTGTCAAACTTTGCTTACAGCTGCATCGACATGATTGTGTAGAGTCTATGCGATATTGTGTGGTGTGTATATTTGTGTATGGGTCTAATAATACCTGCCTCACAGCACGTATGCAGTGCTAGAGGTCAATACGCATTAGCATTGACTCTCTATGCTTTGCTGGAGTGGGTAGGGTCAGCTCCTCTCTTTGTTCGTTAGCCTCTGATTTGGGTAGGGTCGGCTCCTCTCTTCGTTCGTTAGCCTCTGATTTGGGTAGGGTCGGCTCCTCTCTTCGTTCGTTCGTTAGCCTCTGATTTGGGTAGGGTCGGCTCCTCTCTTCGTTCGTTAGCCTCTGATTTGGGTAGGGTCGGCTCCTCTCTTCATTCGTTAGCCTCTGATTTGGGTAGGGTCGGCTCTCTTCGTTCGTTAGCCTCTGATTTGGGTAGGGTCGGCTCCAATCTTCGTTCGTTAGCCTCTGATTTGGGTAGGGTCGGCTCCTCTCTTCGTTCGTTAGCCTCTGATTTGGGTAGGGTTAGCTCCTCTCTTCGTTTGTTAGCTTCTGATTTGGGTAGGATTAGCTCCTCTCTTCGTTCGTTAGCCTCTGATTTGGGTAGGGTCAGCTCCTCTCTTCGTTTGTTAGCCTCTGATTTGGGTAGGGTCAGCTCCTCTCTTCGTTCGTTAGCCTCTGATTTGGGTAGGGTCGGCTCCTCTCTTCGTTCGTTAGCCTCTGATTTGGGTAGGGTCAGCTCCTCTCTTCTAAAGAGAGGAGCTGACTATTGTAATATAATATTGATATCACCTTTGCCTTAATTGGCACCCATATACAGATATAGGCCCTATAGAGGCCATACCCCTGCGTGAAGAGTGATGTAAACAAAATCTAAAATGCATACGTAATCACCCCTTCCTGCACCCGATGGACCTTGCACACTGCCACTGGCTTGGGACTCTGGATTCACAAAGGTGGTTTGTCGACAAACCTCCTTTGTGAATTTTGGGCCTGTGTGTGTGCCTAATTCATAGGCCTACTTGGTCTAAACTAATCCGATAATCATTTTTGTAATGGAAACTGTTAAAGAAAAACAGGAATTAATGATATTTTTGCACATGACGAATGGGAGAGTTGTCCATGACTTCATCACAATCCGCTCACCTAATTGCCAATTTGATATTTGCATAGATTTAGTGATCCCAAATTTCAACATTTTAACCTCTCATAATATATTTCAGACTTTTGCCATTCATTTTCTCTTATTTTCTGCTTTTATACAAATGATCAAAGGTTGGATTGCTGTATAAAAATGAAATTGACGATAAAAGGTCATTTTCATCTCATCTGTATGATCTACCATCTGCATTGGACCTATCACTGATGATACACACTAAACTATGGGAGCCAATTCTACACATAATATGCAGGGGTACAAGGTTATCTCTAATATATTTGTACATTTATAATGGGCAGGGACACCCAGAGATAAGGCATTCCTTTTCTTCTTTTGATTATATTTCCTTTCCTTTTCGTTTGAACTGCAGGTAACTGTCAGCCTCTATGACAGCATTTCTCTAGACAGAGGAAGAAGCAACAACTTCAAAGGTCAAATGTCCGACACCCTGTCGGGTCATGGCCCAGAGGATAATACAACAGTGTCCTTCTCAACTAAGCTGCTAGATGTAAGTCCTTGATTGATAAACATATTATTGTTTGTTGATAAGTCCCTTTTATTTTGGAGGTCACATATCTTGGTTTGATTAGAAAGAGGATATGACACTGGACTTTAGACCTTGGTTCTGATATACATGTAGCCCTAATGTTCGAATTTGCCAATAGACCAAATTTACTTATTTTATGCATACTGTTTTAACATATGTTTCTCTTGACAACTAAACCAAATTTGCCAAAGGCTTGCCGACACAGCAACAACTAATTGTATGCAAAGTGAATTCCATCAATGGAGATGCCATTTTGCCTAGACAGTGAATCAAATAGTTGGAAAGCAATGGCTCAGAAGAGAAACATGCATAGATTGACATATATTTATAGTAAACAGGTCTGTTAGATGATTTAAATATTTTACTCTGATACTAGATAAAGGAGAAGAATTGTTTGATTTGATTTTGCCATTTGTGTTATCATCATGTGGTACACAAGGAGTGAATATGGTGCAGATAAAAGAGGATTTATTTTAGCACTTTATACATTCATTTTTTCATTCTTCTTCTTCTACTTCATCTTCTTCTTTTTTCCCTTCTCCTTCTCCTTCTATTTCTATTTCTCCTTCTTCTTCTTTGTTGTCTCCTTTGTTGTCTCCTTTGTTGTCTCCTTTGTTGTCTTCTTCTTCTTCTTCTCCTTCCTCTTCTCCTCCTCCTCCTCCTTTGTCCTCAGAATTTAAAAAGGCATTTCCGATCGGATCATCTTGATTTTTGCTAAACTTCTCTTTTGCTTAACCCACAGAGTCCATCAGTGAAGTCCTTTCTTGGTGGGATCATAAGCAGTACCAGTTCCTGTATCCTCCTGCAGCCATTAGACCTGGTCAAGACACGCATCCAGTCCGCCCGTACCGCAGCACATCGTCATCGGAACCCCGCCACACCCCGCCCCAAGGGTCTGCTTGCTACAACTATCGATGTGGCGAAGAATGAGAGGGTCTTAGGCCTGTGGCAGGGATTATCACCTGTAAGTTTGCTAGATATTTTTATTCTAAGGAGAGTTGGAGACAATTTTCTGACTTAGTGTATTTAAATGTAGTGTGGCGAAGAATGAGAGGGTCTTAGGCCTGTGGCAGGGATTATCACCTGTAAGTTTTCTAGATATTTTTATTCTAAGGAGAGTTGGAGACAATTTTCTGAGTTAGTGTATTTAAATGTAGTGTGGCGAAGAATGAGAGGGTCTTTGGCCTGTGACAGGGATTATCGCCTGTAAGTTTACTAGATATTTTTATTCAAAGGAGATTTGGAGACCATTTTCCGAGTTAGTGTATTTAAATGTAGTGTGCGAAGAATGAGAGGGTCTTTGGCCTGTGGCAGGGATTATCACCTGTAAGTTTTCTAGATATTTTTACTCTAAGGAGAGTTGGAGACCATTATCTGAGTTAGTGTATTTAAATGTAGTGTGATTCTTATCGAATTCATCATAGCAAATTTACAACGGCTTCTGTTTTTTTAGAGTAGGCAACTACACCATAACTTGATACTGCTATTGCTATCCTACACCAATTTTGTACTGTTAGTATAGGAGGAAACTTTGCCTTAGTTACCATAAAGAAAATTGTAATACAATCAAGTAATGAAATTAAAAGGAAAAATAATGCTGCCTTTTAGAATTACTTGTCAAGTTGATTCCAGTCCATTTGTTGCAATTATTTGTTTTCAAACAGTCACTGTTGAGAACTGTGCCTGGTGTTGGACTCTATTTCTTATCCTTACACACCATTCAGACATCGCTTGGGTAAGTGCAACTTTGAGATTACAGTGTAATTACAGTTAAGATTACAATTAACCATGGGTTCTGATGAGGCCTGTTTTCATCAGCTCGAGTTTGCCAAATAACCCGCTATTTTAACTGTCCCGATCTCAAATTAACCAGTTAATTTGCGTCTTCATCAGCCTGTAGTTGCAATTAGCAGGATATTTGGTTGAGAAAATATCCCGGGAAATCTCGGTCCGTTTCCAAAATATCCCGCTATTTAGGAAATAGCAGGCTAATTTGCACCCGTCTGAGCTAGTTTGTGATGGATCTATCGGTCTGGTGAGGACGCAATTTTGAGCTTCGGGATAATATCCCGAGTCTGAATATAGCGGGTTATTTAGCAAACTTGAGCTGATGAGGACAGGCCTATGGGGATTTTGACACCTGTATTTATCTGATAAGACTTAACAGGTATTATTCACCAGGAGTGCCCTTCGCTTTTATGACCAACAAGTCTTATGTAATTGCTCTGCAGTTTCCATCAATTAACCGATAAGGAAAAGTCATCATCGTATCTTTCCCTCACCCCCAAAACTGTCTGAGAGACTGTGGGGGTATTTCTTATTCTCTTACCCTCACCTCTCCTCCCCTCGCCCTCTCTCTAGATTTTCACCACCCCTCTCTCATTTCATTTAATGCGTAATTATTTGTGTTATTGTCACTGTAACTGGAAGAGTTTTGCCCGACATTTCACATGCCTTTAATATTTTATTGTGCCGTACAACATTGCTATGAATTAGGCAACAGTAAGAAGCATATTGTGTATTAATAAACAAAAAGATGGGTGTGTAGCAAACAAGAAACTAACTTCTTATCAAATATTTAATTTCAAGATGGACTGAACTGAATGCTTCACAAGGCTTGCTCGTAGGTGGTCTTGCCAGGTGCATTGTGGGTACTGCTCTACTACCTGTGACTGTGGTAAAGACAAGATTTGAGGTAAACTAACAGCTTCCTGTTTATAATGCAGGGGTGATATCTACTGTAAAAACTATTGTGTACTTCAGTCTCAAAAGTTGAGTTTTACAAAGTAGAATCGGAATGTAAACATCTATGTATTGTATTTATATACCATATACCAGTTCATTATATTATGATAATAAATCTTGTACCGTAATTGCTTAGTATTGCCAAGGTGCTCCCTATAGTGATAAATATTCATTGTTTGAGCTTCGGTTAAAGCAAGTAGAAAACTTTCATTCATATAATTATGCATTAGTGATATATTTTATTTTATTTTGATATATATACATGTACATGTTTATTTTCTCAAAATAGTCAAAGTTAAAAATGTAATAGGTCCCAATCTGTCTTATATATTGTGTATGTGTTATATGATGCTTGATGCTACATTTACACGTAGATGTGATGTTTTTATTTCAGAAGTACTATGAATTATCCCAAGTAATGAATCCTTGTTTATTCTTAATGAAAACAAGCAATGTAGTCCCATGACATTTTGTATGAAGTTGCTGTCCTATCTCTATGGACTTACCGGTACTATGGTTCTCTATCTATTGTTTGACGTAACAGAGCAAACAGTATTTTTACAGAGGCATTGCAAGTGCACTTAGGAATATACACAAGCATGAAGGATACAAAGGTTAGTTTGGGGCGATGTTTTATTTTCCCTAGCATTGGTGATATCCCTGTAGAATGCAAACTGATAGACCTACATGGAAATTGCTATGGATTTGAAGTAGCAATGAGAGACAGATCCCAGCAATTTGAGGAGAAAAAAGAGATAGAAAACGTTGAATTTTATTATTTTTTATAACAATAATTCTATATGTTCACAAGAACAAACATTCTTTAAATTTGTTAACCCTAAAAGGGCAGGGTTATTTATTTTAATGCTCTCTCTTAGCCAGAGGAGGGTAGATTCCACACACCATTTCTTGATCAGTTTTGGCATTATCTTTTATAAATTATTTTCATGTTTGTATATTGCCAATCTCTATTATGTACTGTACGTATAGTTTGTAGAGAAATGTGTGTGACAATTTTTGACATTGTGCGATCCCCTTTGTTGAAATTGTTTTTAAATTTGGTATCAAAAGAGGGGAGGGTGTAATTTGTCCCCCCCCCCCCCCCCAACACACACACAGTTTCCGTCCTTTTATGTAATTGAGTTCTTTTGGGAAACTATATTTCCAAGGTACATTCAGATTTGTTTTGCATCAACAGTATCCAATGTAGTACTGTCCTGATGCACTAAGGCGTGATGGTCATCAAAACTAATGAATTGTGTATCCATCCACGTAACACCAATCTATGTCCATTTGATTGTGCAGGTCTGTACAGCGGGCTGTCAGCTACTCTCCTTCGCGATGCTCCTTTCTCTGGTATTTATCTGGCTTTTTACACCCAAGCCAAGCTTCTTGTACATTCAGGTAACTAATTTTCAATACTCCAGTCACACTGCCAGACTAACCCCTAGTATCAGACCAATTCCTACCAATAGCTATCAAACCATTGAACATGTAAGATAATGTAACTATTGATCAATTGTTGGTCTGGTGTCGGTCTTGTCAGTGTTATTTGGGTATGATTGTAATGCCATGATATGTACAATGCTTATTGGTTAGAGGAAGGGTCTTGGAAACAGAGTCTGGTTCCAAAAACCAAATTCGCACAAGAATAAGTTTGTTAGTCTAACATTAAATAAACATCCATTCATGAAAAAAATTATGAAAATCAATGTTGGAAGAATGTTTTCTCAAAAATATGACAATTGGTGGTGATGACACTTTTTTGGGGAGGCGAAATGACTCAGTGGTAGAGCAGCAGTTGTCCCGTAAGGAGGTCCCAGGGTCAAAACCTTTTGGTATTGCAGCAATCTTCATTACCCTCGGAGAGAAGACTTTTTCTATTGGTCCCCTGGTTACTTACACATGCTTTCTTAGCAGTCCGGTAAAAACAAACCATCAACCCAACCAAATGACTTTCTGACAAAAGACATTCTCAAAAACAATGATTTAAACAAAAGTATGTTGATATATTTACTGATGCTATCATTTTGAAAATCATTTCTATTTGTTGATATCATCATGATAATTATCGTTATGTTTTGATTCTGCAATCCAAGCTTCCAGCCAGATGACGATTCCTCTTCACTTTGCCTGTGGTGTAGCTGCCGGTATTCTTGCCTCTTCCGTTACTCAACCTTTTGACCTCATCAAGACAAACATGCAGCTGAATCCTTACAAGTACCCTAGCTTTAGGTCCACTTTCAAGGCCATTATCAAGGCAAGTCTTTATCCTTTTTAACCTATAGTAATAATGATGATAAAGAAGAAGGAGAAGAGAAGTAGAATGAGAAGAAGGAAAAGGAGAAGAACAAGAAGATCGAGAAGAAGAAGCAGAAGAAGAAGTACTCTATATTTAGTTAGTTTTTAATTAAAGCAGAAAATACAATGACTCTTACATCCTACTGGGTACCCATTTAACACCTGGGTGGAGAAAAGCAATGTAGATAAAATGCCAAGCCATTGGAGGTTTCAACCCCCTGAACTTGTTAAATGTATTGTAAGATTACATTAGATGCATGGAGGGCTGGTTTTGTCAATATTACAATGAGAAAATAAGATTTACCAACATTTGAACAGTATTTATCAATTTTTTTTTTATAACAGATGCATGGGTTGGCACGATTCAGATTATTATACAAATAATGAATGGTTATGAGTTCAATAGTGCGAATATTTTCATGAGTTGAAAGATTAACATTCTATTCAACGAGGCGTCAGCCGAGATGAATAGAATTAACTTTAATCTTTCAACGAATGAAAATATTTGCACTATTGAACGAATGAAAAACATTCATTATTTGTTTTATACAACATCGAAGAAGATCTAATAGAACGTTAATCAACAAATTATGCTTTACTCCTTATATTAAAGATAAATTAAAGTTGGAGTCAAGCCTTCTCGATTACATTGAGATTGCCTTCGCGTCAGATACACGCAGGGATACGCGCGCGCACGACTGAGAGGTACGCAGTCTGCATATAACCAAAAATGCACGGCGCATATAACCAAAAATGCACGACCGTGCAATATACCATCTATTGAATATCATGTGACCAACAATCCTCCAATCAAATGACAAGGATCCACGTAGGTGTTGTATAATGTTGTATATATACTGCACTGATCATTGAATAACAGATGCATGGAGCTCACATATATAGTTTGTTGGGGGAACCAGTAGAGCACAGAGATTTGTACCATGGCCAGCAATGTTATCCAATCATATTATTTGTTATAAAATTTAATAATTAGGTTTTAAAAATGTATAGAGTTTTGGCAAAGGTGGTCGGGGGAGGGTGATGTTGTGGTATGGTCATGTGTCATTCGAGATAGCGAGGATGTGAATTTCGGCTCAAACACCAATGTCCTCTGGCAAGAAATTGATCTGCATCACCCACTCTTGATTTTAAAGATAAACTTGACTTCTGGTAAAAAAAGAAAATTAATTCTCACAGAATCAAATGAAACTTACACTGAATGTTCAAGATTACAAATAAATGTCATTTGCCAAACAATTTTGGTAGAAAATGTATACTGGCTGAGTAATGAGCATAGAAAGATAAGGAAATCAAGGTTATTAGCCCAGACACCATTTGTGTAGTCCCATATACATCTTTCTTTCAGTGCTTGTTACTTTACCAAGACTGAGCAAAATTTATTATGATTGTGATGACTCCAGAACCTTGCAGTGCACACCAATCCTTACAAGCTACATGATCAACTCTTTCTGAGCCATTCCACACCTTTTCTTTCATGACCAGAACTCAACTTTATCTTTAATGCAATTAGTTCTCACAGTTGATATGTTCAATTGCCCACCAGAAGGTTTTAGCATGACCTAGGGTTTGACCTTTGACATTTTGAATTGTTTCAGAACCAGGGTGTGACAGGCTTGTTTTCTGGCATGGTCCCACGATGCATCAGGAGAACTCTCATGGCTGCAGTCACATGGACAGTTTACGAAGAGGTGAGATTAACACATTGTATCAGAGGAATGAAATTATAAAAAAAGAGGAGGAAATCAAGTTCCTTTATAAGCCAATATTAGCACATACAGATCTTTTTGTGTATTACAGGCCCAAAGACATTTTCATGAATCGTTGCTTTTGTCAATGACATGCAGGCCACTTGTACGTAATTCTGTACACTCTACGCCTGAGTAGTCTACTCTCAAGTTGCTTTTGTGTTTTTTAACTTGCAAAATCTCACAGAAGTGATATTTGAAGCTCATATTTTCAATATTAGAACAGCTAACATATGACATATTTTTTGTTGATTGGCACACTTAAAATATTCATTGTCTCTCTTCCTCTTTCTCAGTCTTTCTCTCTCCTTCTCTCTCTCTCAATCAATCAATCATGTGTTTTTTCACACAGATGAAGGTCAGGCTGAATCTGAAATGAGATGTCTAATAAGAAGCTCCTACAAATTTTGCTGAAATGACTACCTTGTTTCAGGAACTGATACAATGTGTGTGACAGTCATAAGAAATGTATGTAAATATTTTAAAGAGCATTTAATTGGAAATATAACGTGGAGACAGTAGAAAATCCCATGTCCATAAAGTCCAGCTTGGGTATCGTTAGCTGCAAATGATGAATGAAATTAGTACATTTATCTGTTCATTGTTTCTATTTCAGCTTTCAGTTACTTTTTATGATACTATTTTATAGTGAACACGAATTGAATGTAAACTAATCTACTTGGGAATTAATAATTATTTTAATTTAGATTATTGACCATTGAACAATTCTCACTGGAACATGTGTTGTACAACCAATGAAAGATCTGATTCATTATCTTGCTGAATAGTACAATCAAAGCTATATTTTTTATATTTTTCTTGCTATAAATTTAATTGTGACTAGGGTCAGTTTGTACTGTATGTTACAATAGTTTTGTCAGCGTTCGATAAACAGTATCCCGGTAACTCAACTGCTTTAGTGCACCATCATTTACTTTTTGGTTTCCCTTGAACAGCATTTGCAGTAAAACCTGTGTATTGAGTAAACTGTACATACAGTAAAGACCACCTGCTTGAAAGATCACATATTTTATCCCACTAAGCAGTCTTTATACACGGGTTTCACTGTAAAAGTAATTGGTTAAATATAATGATTAGTAACAAGCCACCTTCAAATGGTATCAATATAGGTTCATGATCATTATGCAGTGTTTGACCATTATTAATTGTAATCACATGCTTGGGTAAACAGTATATAAACGTACATTGTTTAATGTACATGATGAACATTGCTTTTAGTAGGTTGTTTATTATGTTAATTATAGCTTCCATGTTTCTTATCAAACAGTTTGTGCCAATGTAAACAGATCAACTGAATTTATTTATATTACTACAATTTACATCGTTATACATCATTAGCTTTGTTCTGTTATTTAGTATGTGTGTTTATAAAGTGCCTTTACAAATATTACTTCAGCTAATACATGTATCTCAGCAGTTCATGTTTTATGTAATGGTCTTTAGGGTTCATCCACAAAAAAATGTTAACTGTGGCAGTTTACATTTGTTTGTATGTGCCTAGGAATTGCAAGTCGCAAGGCAGTTTACATTTTTTAAATGTGCACATGAATGGCAAGTCACGATGAAAAGAGTTAATGCATGCATGTGTGTGCATTATAGATGCTTACTTACTTATATTACCCATGTATATAGAAATGTCAAGTTCACTACGGTATGAAGGCTTTATATTGCAAACAGTAATCATTTAAAGAAAGAAATATTAATTATAAAGATGCTACATGTAATCACCATCTTGATTGGTTTTGTTTATGAGGATAGAGGTAATGGTGTAAAAGTGGTTGAAGGCCAGTTTTCCTTCTTTCTAGAAATCATTTTGTGCAATTTGTTATGTACGGTATGTAAAGAATTTCCATTGTAGTATTTTTATGTACATATGAATGAACGAAAATGAAATAAACAAAATGATCTAGAGGCAACTCACAAGATGTAACGCTTCATATCTGCTGTAAATTTGACAGTAAATTTAATAAAGAAATAAAGATTACAAGTTGCATATATGATTATTTTTTCCTGTCTTGTAAAATATTCATAGTTACCCTGTCTCACAACATGCTTGAAAGCCAAGGTTGTCAAAAAATTATTGGTATACAAGTGTGAGTCAAAAAAAAGTTTATACCTAGAAAATGGCTGATTATTTTATAAATCATCTATGAACAGTAAATTAGTATACATCTTATGAAAAATTGTTTTATCCCAAATTATTTGGTATCACTTTTTGTGTGGTATGTGTTCACGCTTGGACGAACAGGAGGCATTGTTTGCGAGAGTGCAAAAATTGACTTGCGCCAAAGTTGCTTATGTTATGTTTGAATAAAACAATTGGGATTTGGGTAGTAATTCGGTCTTTGCAGAGTCAAATAACATCCCAAACAAAATTATTCATGCCACACATATCAAATATCAATCAACGAACATTTGTGCGCACATGTGTATGTGTGTGACTTTGCTTTTGCAAAAAGTATATGCAATGCATTTCATCCGATACATTCAATTCATTCTCTCACTCCGCTAATCCTAACATAATACATGTACATGCTGTAGGCATCACTTTGGCGCAAGTCGATTTTTGCACTCTCGCAAACAATGCCTCATGTTTATCCAAGCGTGAACACATACCACACAAAAGTGATACCAAATGATTTGGGATAAAACACTCTTTCATAAGATGTATAATAATTTACTGTTCATAGACGATTTTTAAAATAGCAATTTTCTAGGTGTAAACTTTTTTTTGACTCGCACAGTAGTATGGGCAGTAAAAGGGATTATCCATTCAATGAAAAGGGAAATCAGAGATGTTTAATTTATAGCAAGTGTGATTTATTAATGTTGATGTTGTTGTACCATTGACACATAATGATATTTTCCCTTTCTCTTCAAGTACTGCTCACTCTTCTACATGCCCCCTTTCTTTGCTCCTCTCTTCTCTTTCTCTCCTCCCCACTCTTTATCACTATCTCTCTTCTCCCCATCTCCCCCTCCCTCTCTGTCTTCTCGTCTTACAATCTCTTTGAGATCAGCATGTACAAAAGGAAGTAGACAACTTGTTCTGTCATGATAAACTGTCAATTTCTTTCAGTACATACATATACATGTGCATGTATAATAAAATATTTTCTGTGTGGCTACAGAGGCATACAGAATTACTGGTAAACTAAAAATAACCCCACGGTTTGTTTTTCCTTTTATTTTGTTATAAAACCACTTTTCAATTTCTCGGGACAGTCTAAAAAGGGAAATTCTACGATTGAATCGAACATGATATTAATTTTATCATATGCTTTTTGATCAGTATATTTACGAAAATTTGACAATTAACTTCTCTCGTAAAAAGAAACGTGATAAATAAATTAATCATATAATGACACAGCTTACACAATACAGCAAATCAATAAAAGGAGCCAAATTTTTCCAATAAATACAGGAGGTTCAGGGTGATCTTATGATCTATAAAATCTCTTTGATGGGCCCTTTAAGAACAATTTCTGTCAATGTATTGTAATCCTTTAAAGACACTGAACATGGTCATCATACTCGTAGCAAAGGCCAATTTTGCTTTGAAAAGAATATTAAAAATGGATTTCAATTAGCATGACTCACCCAACAAATGTATAATTAACATGGAAGATGTATTCTTTGGTGGCCCCTTAATTGTATTTGGATGAAAGATCTATTTCTGTTTATAACTGATTTACTTATGGGCTAGTCCAAAGTATTTTGTCCCACAAGTTACAGACTACATTAAATATTTTAGTATTTTAGTATGTTTCATCAATTTATCAATTTGATAGCACTACTATAGCTTGGAGGAGAGAAAATATCAAGGATAATGTATTCAATGTTCATTACATTTGATAACTTATGATACTTGGTAACCCATAGTATACAGAACAACTATAAAATACAACGGACTTGCCCTTATCAAAGTGTAAGGCATTGAAATAAATCTCTCCTGAGAAAATTGATTTGAACAATGAATATTGGAGACGCCAATTCATATCGATACATTACGTAGGCATCACTGCTTCTCTCTTCTTCACTTATTAATCTACACAAATCTTAAAATGCATTTCCTGTACAGTCGCTTTCAAAACGTATGAAGAGTAATGGATCCTGCTGATCTTTGTGAATGACTTCACAGAAACGTATGAAGAGTAGTGGATCCTGCTGACCTTTGTGAATGACTTCACAGAAACATAACGATGAGTATTATACAAGTAGTCCATGAGTTCAAGAGCATTGTATTTTGAAGAAGGTGCGTGAGGAACCTCATCGCTTCTTGCCCCGAGCTCCTCCTTTGGTCCTTTTCCTTCCAGCAGTCTTAGGCGCGGCTTTCCTTGACCCCTTTCCTTTTCCGCTCTTCCGTCCCTCTCTCTTCTCAGCCGCCGCATTTTGTTGCTCCTCCCTGATCTGTCTGTTCACAGCCTGGAAGGTGATGAAAGAAGAACAAACAATAAAGATTACTACAGTGAGTTTATCTGATTGTCTGCACGATTAAGCACCTAAGAGTATTTGCTGAAAGACAACTTACCTCACAATGTAAAAATCAGGACTAACAGCACAAACTGATCAAGGATGTACAATGAAAGTTTACTTAATGAAATAATTTTACACAACAACAGTCTTTTTACAAGAAAGCCAGTTGGCATGGAGACCAAACATCAATTGTAATCTGTCATATAACAGGTTTAATGACCCCTATCAATTCTACAAGAAATGGCTCTCCACTTAGAATTCCAAAGTTCAAAGTAAATGTATTTAATGATTTTTTCCCCCTGGATAAAGGAATACAGATCCATCAGGTGCATCATACTTGTTGTCCTTCTCGATTATGATTGAAAACAAAAATTTAGCTATATGCATTTAGGCATGTAGTATCAAGAGAGGTGATCTCTACATTTCAAGACTTTTAACAGAACAACATACCTTAGTGACGTTCATCTCTGGTCTGTTTCTTGAAAGTCCATCTAGAATGTTTTTCTGAAGATCCTGTTCCTTCTTCAGGGAACCCATGACAGGTTCAAACTAAGGTGACAGAAAAAAAAATACAATCATCATCATTGTCACAGAAGCTGCAATTTCTAAACCAATTTGATGTACTCGTGCCATATCGTGAGGCATTAATTCTCATGACCAAGTCTCTTGGATAGGATTTAAAGTTGCTGGTCCCCTGATTGCTTACTTACAAGCAAACACATACTTTCTTAGCAGTCAAGTAAAACAAACAAACCAACCGACCAATGGGACCAGATCAGCACATGAAAGATTAAGTTTGCTCCAGAAACGCGCTCTTGAATCCAAAAGAAAATCTCCTTTCAGGAGAGTTTATACATTTTTTGAATGACCGATAGCACAGTTATACCCGTCTTCTATCTTCTGCATAAGTCAAATATGTACATGGATGATTGCATAGTCTGCTAGATAGATGAACTGGAAGTGGTTACTTCAAGCAATGGCCCTCCTAGCCTTTCTTGCTAGGCAATGATACAGAATGCATGACATAGTAGCTATACTTTCCTTATATAAGCTTGTGAAGTGGTATTGTTTGGGGGAGGGGGGGGGGGGGGGGGGTTCAAAGCTTTACTCAGACTGAATACATTTAGTTAGCTCATGATATTTTCAAGGCTGAAAGAGGTCTTAGATGTTATCAAATTATTCATAGGCCAGCCAACGTGAAACGTCAAACAAAGGGGAAAAGAAGAGTATATTACCTTTCGTCTTTTACCAAGATTCTTAATAAGTGGTTCCTTGGGCTGTTGGGAGACAAAAGGAAGTGAATGAGGAAAATAAAACAATTGCGACATCACAATACAATTTTGGAACTTCATACAAAGTCCTTACTCAAGTCTACTTTAAAACCACAAACTCATATTTCCTGAAACTTTCACAAATTGCAAATTGTATTTATTCAGTGTACTTATTCTATGATTTCATGATATGTAAGTGAGTTAACAGAATGAATCCAAGCAAACACTAATGCACGTGAGATATCCATATCAAAAAGCATCCTGTTCTTTTAATTCAATTAACAAAACCAGCCGCATATTATCAACAAGTATTTGCTTGGGGATTTGGATGCCTGTTAGCACATATCTTTCCAATTAACCAAAATTGCTTGACTCATAAACATCATAAAGTGTCATCAAGAGCTTATAATCGACCTACACATCTAACCAAAATGTACGTCACTTACCAGTTTGTTTTCAAACTTTCCTATCGATGCTGTAGAATGCTTGGATAAATGGATGGCCTTATTGACCATGTTTTTGTCTGGTTTCTCTGTCGGAGTGAGCCCCACTCCTGGAACTGAATTGATAAGATTGCAAACAAAAATAGAACACTGTCACATACACAGAAATATTGGTGTTTGATTTCCACTCAGTGGACTAGATTATCACCCTGTAGCTTACTCAAATATTGGAATGTAGAGTAATAGCATAACAAAAATATATAGCAAAGCTCTCATTTAGAGGTGAATGGTTGCACAAAAACAGCTGACATTCACAGGTTCAGAAATCTGTCCTTTGCGTGTCCATCAAGGGAGGCGCCATGGCTCAGTGGTATATCAGTGGTCTCATAACCGGGAGGTCCCAGGTTCGAAACCAAGACGATGCGCTAGTGCCCATTGGTAAGGCATTATTACCAAGTCCCTCGGAGAGGACTTAAAGCAATTTGTCCCCTGGTTGCTAACTTAAAAGCATACACATGCTTTCTTAGCAATCGGGTAAAACAAACAATGAAGAAATTAATCTGTGTAATAAGTACTTCTTAAAACCCAGCAAGGCTCAGAGAGGAGCTAACAAAACTTGCTCCAACAACAACAGCTCTGGCCTGTATTTCGCCAAAGATACAGGTTTAGGGTTGAGTTGCAATTGGATTTAAGGTTAGCTTTAGGGCGAGGTGTTGTGTTTGGTGTGGTCTATAAGGCGGGAACACGTGTTGTAGAAATACCAAAAGATGTCTCACCTTTTCTTTTTTTTGCTCTGGCGATGTTCCGAAGCCTCTGAAGCTCATTCTTGGCTACTCTCTCCTGCTTGGCTTTCTTCTTCTTGGAAAATTGGTCCTCCATGGGATCTGGTATCAAATATCACACATCTTTAGTATCACATAAATATAGACCATCAGAGGGTTAAAAATCTTCCACCACTAGTGGACTACCAAGAGTGGAAGTGTTGCATTTAAAATAAATCTTGAGAGGAGCCATAAAGTTCCATGTTTCAACTCAGACCAGTTGAAATTTGATCTTCCCTAATTCCAATACTTTACTTAAAAGAATGATGAAGATCGCTAGAGTGGGTATAGCAGAGACAAGCAGTCACAATGGCACAGCCCACAATCGCAACTCTCTGCGATACATAACTTGCCTTTAGATATTGTGTATCTACTAGAGAAAAAACTCAATTATTGAACTATTTTGAATGCATTTTTTCTCTCAAAATAATAATAATAATAATAGCTCACATTTATAATGCGCCTAATACTACGTTTCTAGGCGCAGAATATATTATTACCCCGGTCATCGGATTCAGGCTTACCCGCATACAAGGTATGCACATTCTCCACTCCCTGGGGAGCATGACACCCATACTAGTAGTACGTTGCATTACATCATAACCTATGCACTTTTGATACTTCCTTTTATGTGATTGGCCGTTCTGAAAGGTAAAAACAATTATCTATAAGCAGGAAGTTTTTTGGTTAACTTATGATCAACACAACTTACCTGCATTGGCTGGTACTTCAAGAAGCCAATCTTTCTTGAGGTCATTCTTGCTCTTGTACCCAAATCTAGGAATCCATTTCTGCAACAAAACAAATTATTGTATAAATAGTGACACATGTACATAAGAAAACACTTAGTTTACATTTCATTCTTTATCATCATACTTTTTTTAGCGGGGGAGAGGGGGGGGGGGGGGGGGGAGGCGTTACGAGGAGGAGAAATAACATGCTTCAAAATTGCTTTTGTTGATTAACTTACTCTGTTCACATTTATGTATATTTCATATGTATTGTAATTTGTAGGTTTATTTGTAATTTTGTATCATTGTACTTTGTTTGTTACAGCCCTTCGGTACCACTTCGGTGGTAAGCGCTTTATAAGCACCGTTTTTATTATTATATATTATTAATATTTCAGGGGATGACTACTTGGTCATTCAGACTGATGAAAAAGAAAACAAATATACAGATGTTATGAGATGGCACAGATGGCACAGATGGAACTTTATGGCTCCTCTCAGCATTTCACCTAAAGTTGTTAAAAATTGTATTCATTATTTTGTTAATCCATTGTGTGACATATTTAATAAATCTTTGAATAGTGGAATAGTCCCAGATAAATTAAAAGTTGCCAAAATTGTACCCTTATACAAAAAGAATGTTAAAAATATAGAAAATTATAGACCCATAGCCTTGCTTTCTGTTTTTGCAAAACTGTTGGAAAAAGTAATGCATAAAAGGTTGTATGATTATTTACTGAAATATAATGTTCTTATTTCAGAACAGTTTGGTTTTCGTAAAAACCATAGCACTGATCTAAGTATTGTGAATTTTACTAAAAATATTCTACATGAAATTAATAATGGAATGTTTTGTTATGGATTGTTTATGGATCTATCTAAGGCATTTGACACCATCGACCACCATATTTTACTTAAAAAACTGTACCATTACGGTATACGCGGTATACCTCATCAGTGGTTTTCTGATTATTTGTATAATAGAAAACAATATGTGGTGGTCGATGGTGTCGAATCTGATTATATGGATGTAAATACTGGAGTTCCGCAAGGATCGGTTCTCGGACCACTTTTATTTATCATATATATTAATGATATAGTCAGTTCATCCAAATTACTTATGTTTTCATTATTTGCTGATGATACGGTTGTATATTATTCTCATTCTAATGTAGCACGCTTAGTTTCTATTTTAAATGAAGAGTTAATAAAATTGAATGATTGGTTTAAATGTAATAAGTTATTTTTGAATTATGAAAAAACTAAATATGTAATTTTTCACACAAAGAAAAAGAAAGTTCCAAATGTCACCAATCCTGTTAGAATAGCGAATGTAACTATTGAACGAGAACTAAGTGTTATTTTTTTAGGTACTAATATTGAAGAAACTCTAGATTGGAAATGTCATATTGATTATGTTTGTTCTAAAGTTTCTAGAAGTATTGGTGTCTTATCTAGACTAAAGAATTTTCTCCCAAGGAACATATTAATGAATATTTACAATGCAACACTTCTTCCCCACTTAAATTATTGCAATATCATTTGGGGTAATACTTACAAAACAAAACTGTTCAAGATTTATATGTTACAGAAACGTGCAGCTCGTTTAATAACAAATAGTCATTATATGTCTCCAAGTTTACCATTATTTATTAAACTGAAAATTATTCCTGTATATGATTTGATCAAACTTAATACATGTATATTTATGTTTAAATTTCATAAAAACCTGTTACCATCTGTTTTTAATAATATGTTCCAAACAAATTCTTCTATTCACAATTACCCTACTCGTCAACGTCTAAATTTACATCACCCACTCTGTCGTTCAACTTCACTGTATAATTCTATATCATTTGTTGGGGTACGGGAATGGAATTCCTTGAATCATGACCTAAGATCCAGTTCTACAATTACCAGATTTAAATCAATGTTTAAAAAAAGTATTTTTCAATCCATGGTTGAGTAGGTACTTCAGTTTCCCATCTTTTTTCTACTTTTATCTCTTTCTGCCCTATTTTTCGCTTTCTTCTATTCTTTCTCTGTAACCTTCTTTATTGACGTGTGTGTGTGTTAATGTAAGGGTGCGTACTTGTATTATTTAATTCCTTTACTTTTTATTGTTAATTTATGTGCATTATCTTGTTATTGTTTGTTTGCAGGGCCCCGATTACAAGCAGATTTCTGCTTCTTAGGGGTCCTAACCATTATATTGTATATTGTATATTGTATTTTCATTGTAAATTGTTTTTATACTGGTTGAATAAATGAAATGAAATGAAAATGAAATGAACTCATTGGATACGATTTGATTTCAATAAGTACACACACTTTCTATACACTCTAGCCATATCTCAGGCTTAGTATAACAGGTTAAGAGTACATATGCCAGATTATAAGAAAAGAAAAGAAAATCAAATTGGTTACCTCTTCCTCTTCACTCCAGACTCTGGTGCTCTTCTTTTTATTCATGATTCCTTTCTGCTTGGCGTATTTTTCCCATTTGGTAGCTGGCCTGTCCTTGGGTACCTGTAGATATCAACAAGGTAGAGTCAAGCTGGGAGGAATGTCTCTCAGTTTATCATGCATACTCAGGGGGTCTATTTTCATGGAGTAGTCTAATCTTCAACTTTAATCCCGGACCTAACACTAACCTCAACCCTAAACCTTACCCCAAAAATAATCACTACCCTGGCTTATCAATTTCTTAGGGAAAAAAGGAGCCCTAAGCAAATATTGCCGAAATATTTGTAAGGTCATCATGCCTACACGCACTCACTGGAATGTCAATATTTTTCTTTAAAAGTTAACTAACGTACCATTACTTGTAATTCTCAATCCATTGTTAGTGGAAGCAATACCTCATGGGCTTATTGAAAATTATTCCTTTGGCCTGATGATATTTATGAGTTTAGAATTGTTTTCATGGTTCTATAAATAGAGTACTCATTGAAAATCAACATTTTATTCAGCAGTATCTTTCACAGGATTAATCACTTATTATGTCAGGATAATTGTGAGCAGGATATAATACTTGTTGTAATACAGGACCCTACAATATTGGTTACTTGGCAACTTCTTTTGTTCACTTTTAAACTTCCTAAAGTTCATTACCATACTGTAGAATCCATTCAAACAAAACCTAAATTACAACTCACTCTCTTTTCTCTTGGCAGGACTGTAGTTGGTTCTGGTAGCTGTGATTGAAATGAAAAGTATACCGTAGAAATGCTTGTAGGCATAGTATTGTAGAAGTACATGTATTCCAGTATGTTCATGAGTATTGGGAAGGAAACACTATGAGCTCATAAAGTACATGCACTTTGTTAAGCTTGCCAGTATGCTATAGATAACTGAATGGATGTGGCAGTTTTAGTCTACTTTCTTTTTATTATATCATTTGAATGATGATGATGATGATGATAATAATAGTAAAATACCACACATACATGTATTGCAGGTAAATGCACCACCCATCTACATGTAGTAAACTTATAATGATCCACATTGTGAAACTAATACTAAGAAAAGAAATACAACTTTGATAAGAATTTTTAGTAAAATGTGTTTTTCATAAGTCATAACTATTATTTAGAGCTAATTGTACAACTATTTTCAGACTGGATTTGGATACCCCTTTTGACGTTTAAACCTCAATACCTCAAGATAATACAACATGACACTCAAAAAAGTTTGTAATCAATATAGACTATCATGAATAAAAGGTACTGACCTTGACAGTAATGGCATCCTCAACTCTGTGCACAGGAAGCTGAATTAAGATTGCAATAATCGGAATAGAAAAGAAAAGAAGAAAAAAAATCACGTTTCAAATGAGGATAAAACACATTTTCTGATGACCAAAATAGACATTTCATTGATCACTTCACTGTTAGGATCTAAACTCAACAAATTACAATAATCTCATTCAGACTTGGTAGAAAAGCTGTGACACAAAATTAAACTAAAATCTACTACATGTTGGAAGATGTCAATACCCTTTACCTAATTGGTTCTTCTGTTATGATTATGACAGAACATATGTTAGAAGAAAACCAAAGGGATTTTTTTATTTATTTCCAATTCAATTCATAATTTCATATTGGACAAGTAAAAACAAAAAATAGTACTTGTAAAGTAGGTTATGGAAATTAAAGTAATATCATTTTGATGTTGCACAATTTGACATTGGTAATATTTTTCATTTTATTTTGTGTGTATTTACATACAAGCAATAAATGGAGAATCTTCTACATAGCCTAAACTGCCTTTCTTGTCTTCCAATTTTATCTCAAGTAAGACGGTATATCAATGTCTAATTACCTAAATTGCATTGCCACAGGGAATATTATTATTATGCCTTGCTTTCATCTTGTCTTGATTTTATGAAATACCTGTTGGTTCAATTTACCTCCAAATCAGCTTGCATAGTGGCCTTCACCAACAAACAGTCCTATCACACCAGTTCTCAAAGCACTCCAATGGGTGCCCATGAGAGAACAAATTGTTTTCAAAATTCTTTTGCTTCGATTTCATTGTGTCCATGGCTCTGCTCCAAAGTACAATATTACATGTACTTTGATAGATTATTACATTCCATCTAGATCTTTAGTTATCTTTATACTCTCTGAATTTCTTGATCTTCTGAAGCTTAATACTAAATGGGGGAAAGATCCTTTACTATTGCAGGGTCTTCGCTTTGGAATGCTATTTTGCTCTCCCTCAAAAGATTCAAAATAGCAGATCAATAGAAATGTTCAAAATCTTAATTATTATTTTTCTCATTTTTGCATGATCCATCTTACCGGTACTCAGGTGTTCTTTGTTTATAATACAGGTTTTGTTTGTGATTTCCTTTGTTTCTCCCACAAGTACACCTTGAGCATTTGATTTCAAATGAATTCAGTGCCTTACAAATCTCATATATTATTATTATCATTATCATTATTAACTCACCTTCCAGAGTTGGTTGAATAAGAGTTGTGTGGCATCCCTGGCGATAGATGAGAGATAATCTCCTTTATTGACTCTGGTGATAGAAACACACACACAATCAATCAAATGAGGATAATGACAAGGGCATGGAGTCATGGACAGAGTAGGTGCAGTCAGGATACATTTTAATCATTGAATCTGATTTCTGATCAGTTGAACAATTGCTTTTGAACAATGGACTCCACGTAATAAAATACTCCCAGGTCACCGTCTACTTTTATGGGTTGTCCGTCTTCCCAAGGATTTATCACTCATATTACGTGAAAGTCTCTGTACAAAGTAAATGTGAAATGCATCAAGAAAATCATTGCGGAATCTGTTTGTGCATCGCCAACGCTCGGATCGGAAGTCAGAATCGTCCGCAAAATGCGGATGGTCCTACATTTGCGGACACATCTGTGTCTTCTAAACAATCACAAGAATGCCCAAGTTGTTAAGATCTACAGTCAATATTCTTCAATATTCTTTATCATGATAAATTGCCACAGCACACTCACACTGACCGTGCTGACGGGAAATGTTACTTGATAGTGCCAATGCAACTTTGCATTGACCATTCGACCGTTTTCTACAGTCCCATCTACCTGTTTTTGTGTTTGCAAAGGTAAACAAATTGAAAGGTAAACAAAAATTATCCTCACCTATATTTCTTTAAATCTAATGCATTTGGGTCACTGGCCAGCAAATTCCCTAAGTCAATTTCTACTTCTACATCTCGCTGTACTTCTATAGACTTGTACTTCTTCTCTTCCTCCGCAGCATTCCTCAACACTTTGTCCACAATTTCAGAAGTGTCCATTTTTTTTTCCTTGCGTACGTACAGTATAGTACAGTGTAATTTCCCTTTAACTTCATGCGGCACATGTACTGCGCACATGATCTATAGTACACGTGTGTGATCTCGAGATCCGTGCATAGTTGGAACAACAGAGGGCGCACTTTTTAATGTCTCTTTGGTCGTAAACAGGCAAAATGGTATGGCGATGAAAATTATTGAGCCGATAAAATCACAAAAAATCACTTTAATCCTACACTACTTGCATTATGATTACCAATTATTATAATAATAATACATTACTTTCTTACATTTACGTTACAGGGTATCGATATCGACCACTCCAAGCTGCGGAAAGTCCACAGAACTGAACCCAAGAGTGAGGATATCTACCTCCGACTGTTGGTGAAGGTGCGTTATTTCGTGTAGATATCTAGTGTAGATCTATAATGTGATGGTGAATGAATGGCTAAGTAAACGTCCTCGTTCTTATTTATTTCGTTATAAAACGAGCATGTAGACTTCTAGTTCTAGACTATAGATGTAACATAGTTTGTAAATCGACCGTTTTCATATCGACCGTTTTCATATCTGAGATAGCCAGAATGACATTCACCAAAAAGGCTAAAATATGCAGTTAGCTACCCCATCCCATTCACTCGGCAAAACGGGGATGATGTGTATTGTGTATGACTGAGGTCTGAGCATGCTGAGTAATCCGAGTAGATTCTATGGCTAAGCATGACCAGATCTGATAAGCATTGATGATGTACGGTAGGCCTATATATTGTATGCGGCAAATGCAGCCTAGCCTTCTGAGCTGAGAATAATCACTTAACATGGGGCTGGTCCGAGAATAAGGATCGTCTGCTTAAACAGTAGGGGCGCTGGTTTGAGAATGAGGATCGTCCTCATAAACAAGGATATCCTCATAAACAAGGACAAAATGTGTCCTCAAAAATAAGGGTTGTCTGCATTTTCGAGGACGTTTTTTTTCATCGGCGCTCTGGGGGTTTCATGTTACAGAACGGCCTGCTGGTGATGCCAAAAATGGATTCCCCGGGGGAAAATAACCCTAGTTCACCGTCTACTTTTATGGGTTGTCCGTCTTCCCAAGGATTTATTGCTCATAATGTGAAAGTCTCTGTACAAAGTCAATGTAAAATGCATCAAGAAAATCATTGCAGAATCCGTTTTTAGCATCGCCAATGCGCCGATCAAAAATATGAAACGTCTGCAAAAATGCAGACGGTCCTTATTTTTGAGGACGCATCAGTCCTTGTTAAAGAACACGATCCTTGTTTATGAAGACGATCCTTATTCTCAGACCAGCGCCCCTACTGTTAAACTAGTATCGTCTAAACTAGTATCAGAAACTATTCTGATTTTCGATCAGTGCGTCGGCAATGCGTAAAACGGATTCTGTCATGATTTTCTTGAACTGATTTAGTAGACCCTACAGAGACTTTCACATTATGAGCGATAAATCTTCAGGAAGACAGACAACCCATAAAAGTAGAGGGGTGAAGTGGGGGTATTTTATTACGCGGAATCCGTTTTTCGCATTGCCAGCGTGCAGATTGGGAACAAAAAACCTGCATGGTGCCGAAGAAAAAATGTGGACAATCCTTATTTTTTAGGAAGCATTTTTCGCGTTTACGAGGATATCCT
Source organism: Strongylocentrotus droebachiensis (assembly GCA_035222895.1). Lineage (NCBI taxonomy): Eukaryota > Metazoa > Echinodermata > Echinoidea > Camarodonta > Strongylocentrotidae > Strongylocentrotus > Strongylocentrotus droebachiensis. The sequence goes on from JAVYIG010004971.1 coordinate 115,780, forward strand.
CGTTTATGTGGGCGATCCTCATTCTCGGACCAGCGCCCCTACTGTTTACCTTTTTTGTGTCAATTTTCTTATCTTTTTTTGGAGTATTTTTTCTAAAAACAAAGACATAATAGACTATAGAGTCTACACTTTTTCACAGATTTCACAGCAAACTGCTGCACAATAAGTCCATATTTACAAGTGCATACAGATAACGATATTGTCCAACATAGTCTTAAAAGATATGTGAAATAATGCATGTAATTTTCTTTAAATTGCTAGTCAATTGTCCAGATACATTACATAACCTGTCCGGAGACGAAGAATGCAAACCTTGATTTTGTGCTTTACTTTATACACTGTACATTCTAATGTTAATTTTCCCTCAATTTCAAACTAATGTTATGATAACTAAGGTCTAGATCTACAATATTCTACAAATTTGGAGGGCAAAGCTCGATTTTATTTTTGGAGGGTCAGTCAACTCAGAGATTAGGGGCTTTGTAAGCATCACATTTGGAAATCTCTTGGCTATACATTACTTAGACTATTTCGATGTGTTGCTTCCTGAACATGAAGTAAGCCACTATATCTTACGGGATAGGGTTTTACTCTTAATTTTTTAAGGGAAAGAATTGTCCAAATGGCAGGAAGCAGGAAATAAATCTTTTATTTGAATTATGATGCAAAAAATATGCAAGGTGAGATACTCTATACATGATGTAACTTATTGTTTCCCATCCTTATACATGAATTATGACTTTCCAACTCCAGCTCTACAGGTTTCTTGCCAGGCGTACAAATGCCAAGTTCAACAACATCGTCCTCAAGAGGCTGTTTATGAGCCGCAGCAACAAGGCTGCCATGTCTCTCGCACGTGTGGTAAGTTATATCTAAAAGAGGAACATGATGACATTTATTCAAGTTTATTAATAACTATATTTTTGACAGAATTTCATCATGTCTTAGACTTGGAGGGGGGGGGGGGGAGATACATGTCACAGATACAGTTGGGTAATGGGTATACTGATGAAGTGGGAATACTGATGGAGACTCCATCTTGCATAGCTATTGGTTCTCCATGTATGTTAAACGCATATTGATCGTTAATTCTATATGTACTTCTTAAGCTGAATATATGTGATAAATGTATCAAGATTTAGTTGGGAACGACTGTCTTGAACATTATTAACACATTTACAAAGATCTGAATTACTTATATTGCATGATCTGTGTTTTCTCTACCCAAGGTTCGCTTCATGAACAAGGATGGCCGTGAAGGCAAGGTTGCCGTCGTAGTCGGGTGCATCACCGATGACGTGCGTATCCACAAGCTGCCCAAGCTCAAGATCTGTGCCCTGAGGGTGACTGCCCGTGCTAGGGCTAGGATCATCAAGGCTGGAGGAGAGATCATCACCTTTGACCAGCTCGCCCTTCAATCTCCCAAGGGCCAGAACACAGTGCTCATGCAAGGTGAGTCAGATATGACATCCATGAATGCACCTTTTGATGTTAACAGGGAGGCCAGCTATTAGGCTATTGCTTAATTTCAGGATTTCTCATTGTGGTGGTCTGACATTTGCTCCAGGTTTTGTTTCATCAAAGATGTAGGGTCAGTGTCTGGGTTTTTCAATTAGGTTTAGGGTTAAGGTAGGGTATAATATTTTACCATTGATTTTGACATAGGGTGTACATTAAACTTTGCTTGAGCACGTCAGGGATATTGCTACAATTTCACTTTTTATTTACACCAGGCGAAATTTCATGCCACATATCATTCTTGCATAAAAGGTATTGGTATTCTTTCATTTGCGGTGAGACCATCTTTTAAAGAAATCTTGTTTTCAAAAGTCTATTCTGCTTTCAAAATATTGAGTTTCGCCGATTGTTTTCACTACTGTCATGTGACACGTTATAATAAAATAATTAGGAGAACTTTACTATTTTGAAAACAAATTAGACTTTCAAATAAAAATGAATTCCACTAATAGATAGTCCTAAATGAAAGAATACTTACATCATTTATAGGAGCATTGAAACTTCATCTGGTGTAAAAGTAATTTATGGAAGAAAAGAAATACTGGCCATCTTTCTAATTTCACCTGGTGTAAAAGTAATTCATGGTAGAAAATGGGTACATGACGCTGTTATAGGAGCATGTATGTAGGAGAATAGAACGTGGCGTATATTGTGATATGACTTTTAAAAACCCTTGTGTTTGGGATTCTGATAAATTTGTTTAAGATCAACATGCATGTACATGCATAGCACTGCTTTGTACAAATCAAATTTTGTATTCTATTAATTGAGAAGATTTGGGGTTTTCTCTGTAATTCCAAGATGTGGTTTGCACACTATCCTTTCGTGTCATTCACTGCTACTCACTTGTCCAGGCAAGGAGTAATGACAATTGTGGTTCTTCATGTGCTAAGTTTGCGATTTTGATGATAGCAGGTCTAGTATGTGTAAAAACGAAAGTGACTAGGGAAACAGAGCTACTCAAATTTTATGGGAGAAGGGGGGGGGGGGGGGTGGGGGTGTCTGCTGAGTGCTAGATGAGCATTAACAAACAGAACTGTCTGTTGAAAAACGCCCTTCAGGCTGTGCAGATGATAGTCTGAAGTATTATAGAATATGACACATAAATAAGCAATTTGTAGACTTCCTGTTGAAGGAATGTTGTTGGTAAAAAATTGTTCATGTACATTTATAGACAGATATATATAATATATACCACAAGTTTTGTTGAGAGGAGCGCCTTCTCTGCCTCTGGCTGACCACTAACCTCTGCAGTGAAATTACTTTGGAATAAATATGACCCTTCTTTTGTATATTTTAGGATGCCGAACCCATCGCAAGGTGTACAGACATTTCGGAAAGGCCCCAGGAACCCCAAGCGCACACACCGCGTAAGTATTTTGTACTTTTCAGTGTAACTATTTATGGGAATAAATATTGTGTAATGTAATCTTCATTGGTCACCCAGGGTTACCAACAATAACCTTTTTTGTATAGCTTCATGATAATTCACCCCTCTTCTTCTTTCTCATCTCCTTTTCCTCTTCCTCATTCATTTTCTTATATCTCTTCTTCCACTTCCTCTTCCTCTTCTTCTTCCTCTTCTTCCTCTTTGTCTTCCTCTTTTACTTCTTCCTCATCTTCTCCTCTTCCTTTTCTTCACCTTCTCCTTCTTTGTCTCCTCCTTTTCCATATTCCTACCAGGTTTTCGATGTGATTATTTATGTTTCCCATGGTCATTTTTCAAGAGGTGCCACTAACAGAAGCGGGTCCTCAACCTCAATCAGTAACAACAGTTTTCATGCATAGTTCAATGTTTGGAAGGCATTTCTGTTTTCAGAAGTGTAATTTGATTTCCTGTTCCAAGTCCTGCAATATTTCCCTCTTTGAAGCAAACATGCATCGACTGCCGAGTTAGATTAATAGTAGTTGCTCATTAGATTCTTTGTCTTTTAAAAAGTTTTATTTCAAATGTATAGGAAAAAATGAAATCAACAAAAATATTCTCCATTCTTTGCATGCTGATGAATTACCCAACCCTTTTTCTCTGTCTTCTTTCAGACCATACGTACGCGCCGTTGGCCGCAAGTTCGAGACAGCTCGAGGTCGCCGCAACCGTTGTGGATTCAAGAACTAAAACACGAGGATACCCAGGGCTGCCTGCCCAAAACCGCCAGTGTCATCTCCATAAGACTATATTTCTGTTCATAGCGTGAATAAACAACATCACAGATACTGGACACAGTGATTCAAGTGCAGTGTGTATGTGTGCTTGTGATTAAGTAATACTAAATAGGCAGATTGGGAGATGGAGGGGAGTCAGAGAATGCATAACATGGAAAGATGGTAGAGAGAGAGAGAGGGGGATATTTGTTTGGATAACAATATATATACCAATATAGAGATTTATAAACTAGAGAGATTGTCCAAGAGTCTTGGGTTGGACGAGAGAGGGTATGGTGATGATGATCTGACATCTGCTCTAGCAACATTTTTTAAAGGATCTGTTTCATATGAATGATAGAGTTTAAGGGAAATCCGACCTTAATCTCAAACTAATCTTATTGAAAGAAAAATCAGAGAAGCACACTGGTAAGAGTTTGAACGAAATCAAATAAAAAGAGATATGCAGTTTTTGAAAGTGGCTATGGAAACTTCAAATTGGCTTAATCGGTAATGTCACTGTGATGTATGCATCAAACAATTTGCCCATTTGTTCCAAAATGTAAGAATCTGGAGGGTCTTTTCTTTCCAATAGACCTATGATAATATGCTATCCATGATATATTTTGAGTAGTGCCCCCAAGGGAGAATGCACATTGGAGAAAAACATTAATGATACTTTTGTTAACAAACGGGAGAGTTGTCCATGAATATGTCATAATCCATTGACAATATTGCCAATTTGAGATTCACATAGCCTTAATAATGTCACATTTCAATCATTAATAGCTCTAATTAGTCTGTTTTATTTCAAACTTTCGCCATTCTGTTTATCTGATTTTTCTGCTTTAATTAAAATGAAATAATTACAAAAGGTTGGATTGAAAGAAACGGGAGAAATGGAGTTGGAAGGCAGGGAAAGTACTGGGTAGTGAGGGGCAGTGAGATGCTAGAATGGAAATTAATACAGAAGCAATCGGTTTGAGAAAAGAGGAAAAGTGATACAGAGAGAGAGGGGGAGATGGAATAGTGAATTTGCACATGTAGAGCGTCAGAGGGAGAGTGAGATAGAGGTACAGAAATGAGAGAATAGGAGACTCATTGTCATACAGAGAGAAACCACATTGCCCGTCCTGAATTAATCACCCCTAGTTAGCCCCTAATAGTCGGGTGGCTTAGTGAAATTATCGTTACCGGCCGGATACAAGCGCCATTTTTGGTACAGGGCTTTGTTATGACCTACTGAACGATATTAGGGTAGGAGCCCCCGGCAAAAATCTAAAAAAGGGGTGTGGTGGGCGGGGGCGTCCTCCCGGAGCCCCCAAATAAGAAATAAGGTGAAATAACATTGATTTGTTGTTGTAAAAATGCAATTTGTTGGTACAGGGCTTCCTTAGGACTAACTGAACATTATTAGGATAGAAGCCCCGTGCAAAAACTACATGTAAGGGTGTTTTTGGGCGGGGGCTTCGTTCCAAGGCCCCCAAATAAGAAATAAGGTCAAATAACATTGATTTGTTGCTGTACAAACGCAATTTTTTGGTACAGGGCTTCCTTAGGACATTCTGAAAGATGTTATAGTAGGAGCCCCCAACAAAATATTTATAAAGGTGCAATTTGGGGGCGGGGGCGTTGTCCCATAGCCCCCAAATAATAAATAAGGTAAAATAACATTGATTTGGTGTTGTAAAAGTGCATTTTTGGGTAAGGGGCTTCCTTATAACCTTCTGAACGATGTGAGGTACGGAGCCCCACGGAATTATATTCATATATGTGTGAATGGGGGTGGGGCGTCGAGCCAGAGCCCCCATGTTAAATATACTGTAAGATCGCATTGGAGCCCCCACATCATATACAGTGCATAATCACATTTAAACACAAATTAGGGTTACCTGAATACTGAACACTCCTGAAAAAAAATCATTTAAAATGACATTGATTTGGTTTTGTACACATGCCATATTTTGGTACAGGGCTTCTTAGAACTTATTGAACGATATTAGATATATTTGATGGACTCGACTTGTCTTACAAGACAATTGGTCATCTTCTAAAAGGGATGCTTGGCTAGATATTACGGTATGTAAAATGTCTCTGAGGCATCATCGTACACTTTTCAAGCCTGGCAGACTGACTTCATTACCGTGCCATGAAATGCTGATGTCGTGTCGCAACCTGAATATGAGTGTAACACAGGCAGTGCTTGTGACTTTGGCTCTCCTAAACTCCCACAGATGGCATTGATGTGGAAGTAGAGGTGTATCTGTTTTCTTCCCCATACCCTATGCCACCCGGATGTCAGTTAATGGTTGAGTCTTGAGGAGATCATATAATATAAGACACGGATGACTAAAACATCAAGACACTTTCCAATGGATGCCAGTTCCTCTCTTCTTACGGGTAGACTCTGACTTTCTAACTGTCTGGAATTTAAGTGTCCCACATAAGATCTAATCTCTTGGTAGTCTGCCGTTGCTTCTCCAGGTATGGAATGAAGACTTCGTTGGCGTACCCATCAAAGTACTGATGCCGATAACAGGCAGACAGTGGACGATGACAGCTCCATCGAATACTTTACAGCAATATGCTGATGGTGGCTATGGTTGGTCAGGCTTCTCAAGGCATTGCAGCAGGTCGGACTTTGTACCTGGTAGATAAAGATCAGTACCGAAGTCTGAGAGAGAAGGGCGATGTGGAGTTGACCAAAAAGTGCTATATTGTTATGAAGCACTTTGATCTTCTTGTCTTTCTTCTAAACTATCTTGCAGTCTGAAGAGTGCCAGTAAATTTCTCTTGATTGGACCGTGGATTGAGTGGGTGCGCTCATCAAGCACAGTCTTGAAAACTCTTGGTACTGTTTCCTTCTAGTCTACTCCACATTGTGGACTGTGGTAGCAACGGCTCTCTCTTTGCATTTGCAACTGTCATGCGTTACCAGATCATTAACTCATCCGAAAATGGACTACCCGTTTGCCTGATGATTGTAGAAAGGACATTGATTTTTTCTTTAACGACTTCTGAGATGAGAGACCTTGCTCATGGTGCTGAAAGTTCTTAGGATTCTCCTTATCATCTTCCGTGAAGTATTCTTCCTCAAACTCGTTCATCATTGTAGCCATTTCTGGTCCAGAGAGCATCCATCGTCTAAGAGCAGCAGGGTTTTCCAGGAGTCCAATAGCGCCACCTACACCTTTCACAATCGTGTTCTCTTGCTCATGGGCCTGGCCAAAAGGGATTGAAGAAAGCTTGTTTGATGTTTTGGAAAGAACACAGTGTGAGTGTTGATCAAACTCTTTCTTCACAGTGGCTGGTAAAGACTTCATATCTCGAATGTGGACAGGCGTCTACCTGGAATAGTGCACATGGTCCAAGGCGAAGGACCTTCTCACACAGTGGGGAGTTTTTCTCTCTGTGAGATCTGATGAAAATAAGTATGAGGGTTTCATATTTCATGATCTGGTCCGAGAACATAAAAGTAGGGCTCTTCTTCAGCATGTCATCTCTCCACTCCTTGACTGATTATCCATCCTTGGGGCCTGTTCTTGGCATGAAAACCTCCTGCTGCAAATTGTTTAATTACAGGAGAGGGGTCAGGGGGGGGGGGGTATGTCCACTAACCGTAATTTACGTGTTCTGTCATTATTTTGGATAGGAGTATTTATTGGCAATTCACGACATTCTCCCCAGAGTAAGCTAAGTATTCAGGTAAAACAAATCAACGTGATTACGTGGGGCTTCTAGTTCAACGCCCCTGCTCCCTTCACACGTATGTGAATTTTTTTCCAAGGGCTCCTTCCTTAATATTGTTCAGTAGATCCTAAGAGAGAGCTGTACCAAAAACAGGCGGTCGTATATCCACAAAATCAATGTGATCTTAGATTATATATATCATAGGGGCACTGGCACGACGCCCGCCCCCATTCACACATGAATATTATACCGAACGCTCCTATCTCACATCGTTCAGAAGGTCATAAGGAAGGCCTGTACCAAAATCTGCACTGTTACAACAATAAATCAATGTTATCTTACTTTATTTCTTATGTGGGGGCTCTGGGACAACGCCCCGCCTCCTAATTGCACCTTTATAAATATTTTGTTGGGGGCTCCAACCTTCACAATGTTTAAAAGGTCCTAAATAAGCCCTGTACCAAAAATTGCATTCGTACAGCAACAAAGCAATGTTATTTTACCCTTTTTCTTATTTGGGGGCCTTGGAACGACGCCCCCGCCCTAAAACACCCTTACATGAAGTTTTTGCACGGGCCTCTATTCTAATATTGTTCAGTAAGTCCTAAGGAAGCACTGTACGAAAAATTGCATTTTTACATCAACACATCAATGTTATTTTACCTTATTTTTTATTTGGGGGCTCTGGAACGACGCCCCGTCCACCACGCCCTTATATTAATTTTTTGTAGGGGGCTTCTATCCTTTTATTGTTCAGTTAGTCCTAAGGAAGCCCTGTACCAAAAATTGCATTTGTACAACAACAAATCAATGTCATTTCACCTTATTTTTTATTTGGGGGCTCCGGGAGGACGCCCCCGCCCACCACACCCCTATTTGAGATTTTTGCCGGGGGCTCCTACCCTAATATCGTTCAGTAGGTCATAACAAAGCCCTGTACCAAAAATGGCGCTTGTATCCGGCCAGTAACGATAATCGATATATTTGACGCTAAGCCACCTGACTATAAGTTTTGACCATCAAAGTCATCAACAAAAATGTTGTCGGCCTGATCGTAGCAGTCGGATTTAGACCTCAGAGCCCCTAAAGAAGACCTCCATAGATCAATTTTTTGTCAGTAGGAAATAAAATGACCACATTTTGCCTAGTGTAACCCACTGACCAAAATCTGTCAGGGGAAGAAAAAAAAACGTAATTAATGGATGCACATCACAAATTATAAAAAACTGAATACTTTTTTTTTCCCCAGATAAAATCCAAAAAAATAACGTCTTCCAACCGTAATAGATAATAGTGTGCATTTCAATCAGATCAGTGTTGCACAACGTAAATGATTAATTTCAATTCTGTTGAAAATAAAGGCCGTTATATCACATTTTCCTTCCTAGTAGTACTCCTTTCCCTTATATGTGCTCCTTTTCACCTCTAATAATCCCCCCTTTTCAACTTTACCCACTTTTACTTCGCAAAGTGCCCATTTCCTTACGAACTAGTGTCCTTTCCCCTTCGGAGTATGTAGGTCAAAGGTGAAAGGTCATAGCTCATTAAATATGCAAAAACACCTAATTATATATGTGAAAATGTGGTTAACTTCCTTGCCTAGTACCGGTAATATAATAGTATAGTCCAATGGAGGTAACTTGTTCTGACGTATATAGGCCATTTGTACCCTGCGAGGGGATGCTACGCTTTGCGTTGACTTGTTTCAGATTTCTATTCCAGCCATTAAAAGAAGAATGCAAATAAAAATGAAAGAATATCAGCTGACTGGCAACCTTTATTTCAGAATAAATGACCTCTACTTATTCATTGCCAAATGTAAATAAGGTCAGTTAATGATTTATCATAAAAAAGTCATATCTTTGCTCGACAAAATTGTTAACTAAATCTTGTCGTTGGCTAGATTGTAGGAACATATAGATGATTGAACTTTAGTTCAATCATCTATATGTTCCTACCAAGTTATAAAAGTGCAAGAGAACAGAAAATACAGCAATAAGTGGTAGTACAGATTAAATACACATGTATTTCAGACGTCTTTTTATATTTCATTTATAATTCATAATATTAATTCCTAATCATGCACAGTAAAGGAATTCACTGTTCTACAAGCCATAATAGGTATCACTTCCTTTGGAGGTGGCACCACACCACATAGAGTGAAATCCAGTCCAAAGCAGTGGGTGAATAGGCCATTTTTGTATATAACCAAATTTATGCATATGCATTTGTGAAGTGCCTCAATACGAATGATTTCATTCACCCGTAACAAATAAATGTACCGTATATCAATAGTCACAATTCAAATTACATACATTAGTGGTTGCTAGGTAGGATAATTTCCCTACCTAAGATCACGTTATAATTTGCCTTCTGACTATTGAGTTATAATTATTTGTAATATGTGAATGAAATAATTCGTATTGTGGCACATAAGTGTAAATATTATTACCATTACAAAAATGGCCGATTACTGTTTTGAGTATGGATTCCACTATAGTGGGCATAGAGTCTAATCCAACCACAGTGATCCCTTATATGGATTTTCACTCCATTTAAGAGTAGCAGCACTTTAATTGGAAGGCACATAGAGTAGGCCAACTTATTACTTAGTTTCCTATTATTATATAGTGAAATGGTACCATCATGGTCATGGGCGTCACTATTTAAAGGTGGATACGGGTGTAACAGCCCAATTCTACACTTCCCAAGGTATTTTACAGCATGTGTTACTCTGATATTTTACTTCATTTATCAACAATGGCCCATTGGGTCCAAGACTCAAAGAATACTTTGTCACTTGTCCCAACTTAGATAACATGATTTCAAAATTACTTTAAGAAAAATCTACCTTGGGCAAGTTCAATAGACTTGTCCATCACTTTTTGAAACCTGCTAACAGCACAATGGCTTCTTACCTAATCAACCTAAACATCATTGATATGTATATACAAAAGGGTACTGATATTTCATTTGTGTAGATTCCTCGAAAGTCTTTGCGATCAAGTAACATTTAAGATATACTGCATCTCATTCGCGTATTTTTCTATTTAATGTTTGCACACAAAGTCATGGCAGTAAAAATGACATGGGTCCATAGACTCCATTTGGAGTTTACTTCGGTCGTTATAAATGATATTCCTCCTTGACCCGTATGAGTCGTGCTTTCTGCAAAGCTTGTCCAAGTTTGGCTCTTTGCTCGGATGGCACTATCTTTTCCCTCCAGTTGAAGAGCATCGTAATGGTACCGACCGCGGTCACTTCTCCTGTTTGGTAGTTCATTGCTTTGTACCTCTTGAGATCCGCATACTGAACGCCCAGAGCGCTTGAGAGTTCGTCCACGCCGGTAAAGAGGCGTTTGCCGAGTTTTCTGAGGGTTTCATCGTCGATGCCCCTGTCGTCGTCGCCGGGCTGGGCGGGCTGGGCGGGCTGAGCTGGCGGGAGATCTTGAGCTGGCAGGTGTCTGGAACATAAACAAATCCGGATATTAAACCGATTAATAATAGCACTAATGTGGACAAGTTGACGTTTAATTACATAACACACTTCCGAAATAAACGGCGAAATATTCTTCTTATTGTTGTTGTTATGTGTTATTTGCTTGTTGGGAATTTATGTGGATCCTCGTTATGTCTGATTGTCTGTTCCTCTTTGCTTCATGCCCTGGGTTAAGGGATATGAGGTTTTGTCCTCGTTTGGCTGGGTAATATGGTTATCTCAAGGTGTTCAATACACCTCTTTCGTAATGTAATCAAATTTTATGCATAAGCATTTGTTAAATTACTTCAATCGTCCATTACAAATCATTGTATTCCAATTAGCAGAATTAAAATATTGCATGTGTTGTTAGGTTTTGTAAGCTACAATGTTTGTCCTATATAGCAATTAGCAACAACAGAAAAATGTATGCAACTTGCATTCTATCAAGATACAATTATTTGTACCAGGTACTATAGGTGAATAATAATAATAATATTCCACTTTTATATAGCGCTTAATACATCTACGATGTCTCTAAGCTCTTTACACTTTACAGATATACTATTAGCCCAGTCATTGGATTTGATGCTTGCCCGCACACATTGTGTGCACAATCTCCACTCCCTGGGGAGTATTCCAGGCGTTACTTGACACTCAAAAGTGTTTGACCAATAATGACGGTCGCATCCTACCGGGTACCCATTTAACACCTGGGTGGAGAGTAGCAAGTGCAGGTAAATATCTTGCCAAAGGATATTAGTGCTGTGAATAAGATAATGCTTACTGAGGCCCTTCACAAAGACGTTTGCATTAAATTAGGATACATTACGAAAAGTGGCCTATTGATGGAGGCTGATGAGAATATATCTCCTACACTATTGGATTATTCGTTTTCAAACCCAACCATTTTGGAATGTGACTTTCAGGTTGGATGCCTTGCCCGGTAGAGAGGGGGGGGGGGGGGGGGGGGGGCTAGAGGTTCCTTCAAGGATTTTTATTTTTCCATTATTTGCGCAACTATTTGCTTATGTAATTTTTATGAATAGCGACCCTCTTTCCATATTATGAATAGCGACCCTCTTCTTCAATTATGAATAACGGTCCTTAGAAATGAATAGCGACCCTATTCTCGTATTATGAATAGCTACCCTTTTCTCGTATTATGAATAGAGACATTCCTTTACGATTATGTATCGTGTTCCATATAAATAATTACCCTTTTTCTCCAGTTTATGAATAGCGAGCAGACCCCAATTGTAAAACCCTAAACAGGGATTATATCTTGCATGGTTTTATACATCTATATCATTACAAACTCACCGTTTTGTATCAGCCGAAAACAGTTTTGTTTCAGCAGACGCACTTGGTCCTTGTTTGTGTTCCTTCAGTTGTCCTGTTTTACCTTGTCAAGAGATAGGTTAAAGTATTAAGAAACAGTTATCAAAGTTTGTTCATCAGAAATCCTATTGAGAATTCCCTCTTTTTTGGTGTGCAAAGGACAGTAGGGACCGAGTTTTCAAACGAATGATTTTGTGTTGGTCGAGTCATATGGAATAACTACATTGTCTTCTTGAATTAATGGCCAATATATAATAATAAATTAATAATAGTGGGTTCTTGCAATTTCAACCCCAGTTCTAGTTATACTTATCTATAAGCATAGGTCAGTGAAATGAAATGCTATATACACCATCTAACAGGGGTTTATTTAGGACATACTTGTCTTGAAACTGTCAGAATTGAACTGTTTCTTTACAATCTTCTGATGCATGCTACGCGTATATGATGCACAGACTATATGATTTTGTATGTTATTACGAATACATACCTGCCAGAATCTGATCACGGACACTCCCCAAACCAGTTTTAGTCAAAGCTTCTATAAACCTCTCTATCGATCCATCTTTCTCAGTCCAAGATCTCAACATGTGGAAGGTTCCCTCCATACTAAATAAATCCTGCTCATTTTCCTTCCGAAAAGACTCAACTTCGAAATGATTGAATTCCAGAGTCTCTCCCAGGTCGGATATACTAGTACCATCGGGGATCAACTTGCAAATGTTGATCAGATCGTTGTGTTTTAGAGTCTCCATTCGGCTTAAGATCCCTTTAAAATTGCAAGAGAATGAGTATTGGAAGGTGTACAATTAGTTGAGTTCAACTGCAATTGTGTCAATGATAGAATACTTATTTTTAGTACTATAGACTGTAGACTTTCACGCTGTAATTCATAGTAGATCACCCATATATATCCTACGTACGGCACCCTCAGTATGTATACCACTGCACTGTACTGTACTTGTACAGTACAGACCTACATACGCTAGCTTCCGAGTGCAAAGTCCGTGCACGCAGCTCTCACCATGCTCATATGATATGGGACATCATGGGGGAATCCCCTTTTGATCTGTCTGCATGGCGTAAATTATTGTTGTTGTTGTTGTTGTTGTTCATGTGAAGGACTCTCTATTTTCATTCACTAAGAAGATTGACGCCTGTAATTTTTTTAATTTAATCAGTTCTTTATATAATGAAATGAAGGACCGCACAACTTCACATAATTATATCAACACGTCGTGTGTAGGCTACGGACAGGTTGGTTATATGGACAGTTGATGAATCAAATAGTAATTTGAAGAAATTTACATGCAATATTTCATAAATCTTTTGAAAAATATTCTAATCATAAATATTTTTGAAAGTTAGTGCTATTTGATGCACATTTTAATTATAAATATTTTTTTTTTTAAATTTATATCATCTCCACTGCTCTGTTGCAGTTATAATAATAATAATAATATAGAGTATTTGTAATGTGCAGACTCCACATGACTAATGTGTTTGAGGCGCAATGGAGAAGAAAAACTACAAGTACACGAAAATACACACAAAAATGAACAACATACAACAGCAATGTGAAAGTAAATCTACTGGAAAGCCGCTTTGAACGATGAGTTTGAGGGCATTTTTAAAGCAATCTACACTTGAAATATAAGAAATATCTTGTGGCAATTGATTCTATAGGTAAGGTCCAGCCCGGGGGTCCAGCGTGTGCAAATGACCTACCCCCCCCCCCCCCATGATTTCTTAGTTTTGGAACAACGAGCAATTTGACTGTAATATAGCGCCTGGCAGGCAGCTGACTGTGCTCCCAATGTTTCTGTTGATATTGCATGAAGTATATTGCCTTCTCTTGGACTGAGAGAGGCAGTTTGATCAATATTGGATATAGCACTATCTAGACATTTCCTGTGGATTCTTATGATACTTACTTGTTGTAGAAAGCAGATATATTTTTAGACTCTACACTGGATCATAGCGTGCAGCCATCTTCATGCCCTGAGTACATGGGCTTGCCCAGCATAGCACCATTCAGCATATTCACTCAGCCATGTAGACAATGGACTACACAATTGACTGGTGCAGGATAAAAGGACCAGTTTCAATGTGTTCTATGCAGCATGAAGCCAGTGGTGAGCATTTTACTGGCGTGTTTGTTATGCATACATGTATGTATGAATGAAAGCCACCTACCTGTATGTTCTCTGCACTCTTATAAAGCCAGCAGGGTTTTAACCCCTAAACTTGTTCATCATAAATATTTGTCTACACGTATTTTGTACTACAGTAACAGTAATTCGACTTTTCAGCTTGAGCTCCTACAATGCGGAGACATAAGCCCGAATCCAGGCCCCACCTTTTCTACTGAGAGCAATCGTCAATATCCTCTGTCTCAATTATATGCCTTACAAAACTCGTGTAAATCAACAACTCACCTGCCACACACAACATGGAAACTCATCAAAGATCTAGCTATTCAACGGAAACCTTTTCATCATCGCGGCAAACGAGCGGGAAAGAGAAAATTCACGATATCTAAAAAGCAGGATCCAATTCGTCTTTTTAATCCAGCTCAGGATAATGCATCTTGTGATTTTCAACATAAAATACCAGTCATTACCAGACCCAGGAAAAAATACCAGCATAAAGATAAAGTGCAGGTTAATTTCTCCAATCTTCGTCGAATTACAAAGGAGAGATGTGTAAATACAGGTTTTAATTTGCCTAAAGTTCTTTTGTCTAATCCAAGATCAATAAATAACAAATTGGATGAGCTTGAAATCATCGTGAGAGATCATGTTGTTGATATAGTAGCTTTAACGGAGACATGGGAAGTAAAAGACTCACCTCTTGAGCTGTTAAGCCTAGATGGGTTTGCCACCTTCTCCAGGCCTCGTGAAAAACGACAAGGAGGTGGAGTAGCTTTGTTTGCTAAGCACATATTTCATCCTCGTTTATTGACTGATATCTCTGTACCAGATGACATTGAAGTAATATGGATTATCTTAAGACCCCCACATTTACCGAGGAAAATCTCTTGTATTATTCTGTGTGTACTCTATTTTCCTCCAAGAAGTTCTAATGGGGCGGACTATGTTGACCATGTAATTTCGACAATTGATTTTTTACTTGTAAAATATCCTGACGCGGGGATAACCGTACTTGGTGATTTTAATGATCTAAGTTTTCAAGAAATTTTAAGAGATGATAGTTTTAGACAAGTAGTCAACAAACCAACTAGGGGATGTAATATACTTGATAAGATTTTTACAAACTTTTCCGAATTTTATGCAAATATTTCAATTCTTCCTCCAATTGGTAGAAGCGATCACAATTGTATTATTTGGCATTCAACTATTGGTTCAAAAAATACTACTAATAAAAAGACCAGGATTGTTCGTCCTTTGAAGGACAGTGGATTACGATTATTTGGTCAATGGTTGACTGCACAAACTTGGGAAGAAGTATTTTTAGATACCTCTGATTTATCATTAACGTGTAATAGGTTAATTGACACCATTAATGTCACCTTGATCTATACTTACCTTCGCGTGAAGTGAAAGTGAGTAGTACTGACAAACCTTGGGTAACTCCATTTATCAAATCACTTATTCGTGACCGACAAAAAGCTTTTAAAAAAGGAAACGATACTCTTTGGAGGCATTTAAGAAATAAAGTTGCTCAAGCTATTTCTGTTGCAAAAAAGAATTATTATAATACTCGTATTAAAAAGGAAAAGTTGAATAATCCTTCAGCCTGGTATAGACATATAAAGATACTTACAAATGGTAACCAGGACCATATTCCGATAATTATTCCTGGTATTGATGTTCAAAGTACGCAGTATCCTAAACAAGCAGCTAATGCAATTAATGATTTTTTTGTGTCTATTGCTTCTGATCTTTCTCCTTTAAACAGGAAATCATTACCAGCCTTTTTACCTTCTCAGTGTGAAAGCCCAGAGATTAGTTGTTGGGCAGTTTATTGTAAACTGCGTAAATTGCAGCTACATTATGCGGTGGTCACATCCCGCCGTACTTGCAAGTGCGTGCTGTCTACGTGCAAAAACGTGGGCAAAATTTGGGTATCGGTACGTGGTGAGTACCGCCTCCGTACGGATTTGGGAGCACGCAGACACACCCTAGCACTTTTAGTGCACGAGGAACTTTCGCTGCGTTCGGGCTACCGATTCACCCCCAGTGCGCGTGACGTGCGTGCCCGGTACTGCCAACGAGCGCACAACGCACTGACTCCGTGCGTTTTTAAATTTGTTTCCCACGATCACTTGCTCTACGGAAGGCGCACTTAGCACGTGCGTGCTGCGCACGTGATAAGCGCGTGGTCCGTGCTTACTCGCCACTTCCCCAGTTTAACTTTCTAATGAGCACGCAGAACTCACGTGGACCGTACCGAGTAAGCACGTGCTCCGCACTTACAACGCACGTTGTGCGCACTGATTTATGCAGTATACAAAAGCTGAGCCGACGGAAGAGTGCCAACATTTCGTCTCCAAGATGGCGCCGAAGAAGACACAGAATAAGGGGTCAGCTGCATCTGCAGCTCAAAAGGCAGCGGATAAGAAGGCCAGAGAGGCCCAACAGAAACGGGCCGCGGAAGATGAGAGGGCCAGAGAGGAAGAGGAGAGGAGGAGCGAAAAAGAGTCAGATGGTGACGCCAAAGCGTCTGATCATGAGGAGGGTGCTGCTGGTGGATCGGAGAAGGGGTCACATGAAAAGGGTGTGACAAAGGAAAAGGCCAACTGCTCGTACTCGGCGAAACAGGAGCAGTGCCTGGTTGAGTTCTTCTCGGTCAATCTGGTCTTCTTCGAAAAGTTTCCCAGGGTTTTCCCTTCCCTTGAGGCCCGTTGGCCGACCATCTGGTTGGGTTAGGTCATCTGCACATCCTCCCTCCAGGCCCCGGGGACCACGTTGCCATCCTCATCCTCGTGGTCCAAATTAAGGTCCTGTAGTCCGGGCCGGCGCTTTCGCAGCCAATTGTGAAGGGTGAGGCAGCCCAACACAACGCGAATCACCCTGTCAGGCTCCAACAGCAGGGTGGTGAGTAGGCACCGCCACCGGTGAGCCAATATCCCGAAGCCGTTCTCCACAACCCGACGGGCCCGAGAGGTCCGATAGTTCATCACGCTCTCTTTGTGGGTCATGGCACGGCGACTGTATGGCTTCAAGAGCCACTTTCGCAGGGGAAAAGCATCATCGCCTACGATGAAGTAGGGAAAGTTCCGGTCGTCGCCTGGAAGTGGATCCGGTGCTGGGAATCCAATGGTGTTGTCCTCCAGTGCCCCCCGGAGGGTGGACTCGTTTAACACGCGTGCGTCTGAGGAAGAGCCGTTTGCCCCCACCTTGCACCACAAGAAGGAATAGTTAGCATCCACGATGTCCAGGAGCACCACAGAACAGAAGCGCTTATAATAATGTAATAGAGCGATCCACTTTTATTGGGCTTCTTGATGGCGATATGTTTCCCATCGATCGCCCCATAACAGTGGTGAAAGTTCCATCGCGTTCCAAACTGGCTGGCGACGGCTTTCCACTCGTCCTGTGTGGAGGGCATGTTGAACATCTCCTCCTTATGTTCCTTGTAGATGGCGGTGCAGACCTCCGGCACGAACGTGGATATGCTGTTGTGTGCCACCCGGAAGTCGTAAATTTTAAAGCAAATACAAAGCAAAACCAAGAATTTGTTATGGCAGAAATGAAGACACACACCTTGGGCACTTGGTGATTCGAGGGGTCACTCGGAGCAGGAGCTCGGCGAAGAGATTGGGGTCCATTCGGATGTATCCGACATAGTCCCCCCGCGATTCACGCTCTAGCTCTTGGAACAACGTTTCGTACTGCCCGAAAAGCCTCCTCCTCTCGATCCATGGGCGAACCCACCATCTCCTGCGTCGGCATCTCTGTTGCCTCTCTCTCTCTCCCGTATCAAGGCAAGTAATACCACGTCGTGCTCATGCGCTGCCACTTGAAGGTGTTCTTGCAGCATCAGAACCCGGAGTCTCTGCGGTGGAATGGGCGGCATCATGAGGAGGCAGCAGCAGCTGGGACTTCTAGAGAAAATGGGAATGTCGTCCTATATACTTCGACATACCCCGACTCACCAAGTTCTTCGTACGTGCACGCACTTACAACGTGCGAGTGAGTAAGGACACCGTACGTGAGCAGCACGTGTAAGTACGGCCTCCGTAAGATAACGTGGTAACCGCACGGAGACCGTACGTTGTAAGCACGTAGTAAGCACGTTGTAAGCACGTACAACGCACTTACCACGTGCGCAACGTACGATGCACGCAACCGCTCTAGGCCAGGCGTGGCGTACGGGCCACGTACTTACACCGTGCGTGTGACGTGCTTTGCCGGTACTCCCTCCCTGCCTTTGCCACTCCCTCCCTACGTTTTCAGAAAACGTGGCGGCCGTGGCCTCCCCAAAAACCGTACGGAGTAAAAACACGCACGGTGGGATGTGACCAACGCTTAAAGCATCTGTTAGAGACGATCTTCCTATTCGCATAATTAGAGAATTTGCATGTGAATTGAGTGTACCGGTTACTAGGATCCTTAATATATCTTTTAGACAAGGAGTTGTCCCTTCACAGTGGAGATCCGCTCAAGTAACTCCTACCGTATTCCAAAATCGCACCCACCTTGTATTAATAATCTGCGTCCTATAGCTTTGACCTCACATTTTTCTAAGTTAGCTGAATCTTTTATGGCTCAATGGTTATTGAAAGATATTGAGAAACTCATTGATATACATCAGTTCGGTAACAGACCAGGGTTATCTACTACACATTATCTTGTTAGCCTTTTACATCATCTTTATAAACATGCAGAAAACAACAGGTCTTTATCAACTATTGTATGTACAGATTTTAAAAAGGCTTTTGATCGCTTGGATCACAACATTCTAATTGAAAAAATGGTTAATATGCACATAAGACCTTGGATAATAAGTTGGATCATAAGTTTTTTAGAATGTCGTAAACAAAGTACATTATATAATGGAACTCTGTCTGATATTAAATTTTGTCATGCCGGTGTTCCCCAAGGGACACGCCTTGGCCCAATTCTGTTCTCAATTATGGTTAATGATTTATGTGAAAATATTCCTATACATTACTTCAAATATGTTGATGATTTATCTTTAGTACAATGTCGTAAATCAACAGACGTTTCACAATTACAACCCATACTTAACTCTGTGCAATACTGGTCTCAATCAAACAATATGTCACTCAATCCTTTGAAGTGTTTTACCCTGCAGGTTACTTTTATGAAAAATCCTGCTCCTCCTGAAGTTCTTTCCATTAATGACTCTACTCTATGCAATGTACAAACTCTCAAAATTCTTGGAGTAATTATACAATCTGATTTAAAATGGAATTTACATGTTAATGATTTAGTCAAAAGGTGCAATAGAAAACTGTACATGTTGAGGAAACTTAAGAAATTCAATTTACCGTTTAAAGATTTAGTGACAATATACGTAGGTTATATACGACCAATTTTAGAATATTGTGCTCCAGTGTTCCATAGCAGTCTTACAGTAGAACAAAATAATAATCTTGAAAAAATACAACGTAGAGTATGTAAGATTATTTTAGGGCCTAGTTACATTACCTATTCTAATGCATGTCAAGTATGCAATTTACCAACTCTTGAGGAGAGGAGACTAGCACTTTGTAGAAAATTCGCAAAATCCCTTTCAAATCACTCTATTTGTCAGACCTGGTTACCTAAGAAAAAAAACACTAATATCACTCTTCGCCGTATCCCCATTTATCAACAATTTCAATTCAAAACAAACAGATTTAAAAATAGCCCACTGTCATTTTTAATTGACATACTCAATAAAAGTTGAAAAAAAAAAAAAAAAAAAAACCTGTTTAATTTTTTACTTTTATCGTTATTGCAGGTATACTAAGTGCTTGTCTCCTCCCCCAAGCAGGCTGTTTAAAATGTACCTATTTTAATCTTTTTACCATGCTTGTATTGAATTTTATAGGACATTTGTAAACAATTACAGCTGTATTTCTGGAAACTTGTGCAATGTGTTTATGGATTTTAGTTACAGTATCTAAGTCTTATTTTATATATTGCTAGTTTTTTACATGTATATATTTAAAAGTGTTATCAGTTGTGCCGAACATGTAAACATGAATATTCCAGCCTAGGCTGTCCTTCATGTAAAATTGTATTTGTATGAACCATGTTTCTGCTAATAAAAACCATTTTTGAATTGAATTGAATGAATTGAATTTAGAATCGGATGGTCTTAAGCGTCTGGGAGGATTATAAGGCATCAACACATTAATATTGTAGTCTGGGGCACGTACTAGGAGGGGGGGGGGGGGGGCTAGGGGTACCCCAGAGGATTTTTAGATTTCCAATATTTGAGCAACTATCGGCTCATAGGCCTGCATGCATGTCACATTCGGGCAGAGCGCTGTCCGAATGACCTCGTTGCACCTGTAAATGAATTCCATTGGGATAGCAAGGGCCCGAATATATTTTTAATAAAATCTAAGCTAGAGACTTTTGTTGATAAAATAGCATTTCAAAGAATTTTTTTGCTCGGTCGCTTCGCTGATTCACTCCTTCACAAAATTTAAAAATCTTTTGATGACGAAGTGATACCTTTAATAGAATGAAAGTGTCTTTTTTTCTCCCTACTTGTTCACTTCGTTCGCTTGTAAGAGTTATGTAGATGATAAGTTTGGTCAATTTCATTGCTTGCCCCGGTGTTGAAATACTCCACTGATCGCCCCGTACAACGAACCTAACTGCCTGGGACGCTATTTTGCCCTGTATTTCAGTATTGTTTGTTATACTAGAATGTATCATATTGTCTAATAGTAATTGACACACTACACGACAAGTGGATATGAGTATTATCCAATAGGCCTAATGATGATACAATAATGTGACGAATTAGCCAAATTATGATGAGGATGCATGGTTATTTTTATTGTAATGTATCCATTTTCAGCTATCTTGTAAACAACCTAGGTGTATTAGTTAAAGAGCAATTGAATGTAAATATGTATATAACAATTTTGGTATCCCGTGCGTTAAGCTATATCAGATTATTAAATGAACGTGTTTTTTTTTAAATATTTAATTTGAAAATTCCATTCACCTATGATTCTTGAATGATCAGTTATTTCAAGGGGGTACCAATTAATTTGTATTTTACCTGTTTATATGCTTGTGTATTTATCTATTTGTTTTTATTATTACCAAACAGGGCCTCATGGAAGACCACCAAATTGGTGATATGTGCCACCCTGTATAAATATCAGAAATAAATAAATAAATAAATGTCAGCAAACCATGATATTCTACACATTTGGGAATGGTATTTCACAGTCTAACGGAAAGATCACTTGATTGATCCACATTTTCTATTTAGAGCAGAAGTACTCATTTGTTTAAAAACAAATCTTTTTGCCTGACAAGGACAAGAAAATGTACTAATAATGTGTCATATGCCTAAAAATAATAATCCATTTAAGTGGCATTATTCCATTGTAAATATTATTATTTTCCATGTGTTCATTCATGAAAATGGACGTAGTAAGTTTCCCTTTTTCCTTCTTTTATTTTCTTATTGTTCTTCTTCTTTGTCATCTTACTCTTTTACATCCAATCCCTCTTCTTCTCTGTTATCCTCATTTCGCCATCACCGTTTTCCTCATTATTCTTTTCAGAACACTGCTCTAGGAGTATAGGTAATGGTATTCGTAATAGAGAGACCAACATTCAGTTAATTGTGCTTCGTCATAGTAAGTGGAATAGCGCCAGCTACAGTTGGTGTGTGTGTCGTTGACGCTGTCATGACTGCCAACGGCCAGCGCGACAGATGGCATGAGCAGGTGTATGAAGTCTCAACAAAGCCCGCCTTTTCCCTTGACGAAAAAGGAAATAACAACAAGAAAAAAAGAAAGTTAACTTCTTAAATGTTATGTTTGAAATGACCATTTAACAATATATTTTCTCTCTCTCTCTCTCTCTCCCTTTTTATTATACTCCTCTGTCGTCCAGTTTGTCTGTCGTTGTCTCACATCAGGGAGTTGCTCTTATAGTTACTCTTTCACTGCGGTTCTCTTTCCCTCTTTCACTCTTTCTCTTCCCCTTATCCAATGTTCTTTTCGTAAGTAGATCATCCCTCTATTTATCCACTCACTGTATATTTTATATATCCCCCTATATGCCTTCCTTTCTGTGTCCTTGCTTTTTTAAAATAATATTTCTCTAGATTTCTCCCTCACTAGGCCTATCTGTTAATTTGGTTTTGTTATATTGTGAAAAGAGTAGTGTATCGCACACTCCATCTACCCATGCTTCCCGTTCAAGCAATCATTCTCGTGACAAGTCATGGGCATAATAACAATGAGTGATCAGTAACCCCTTTGGCAAAATACTTTTCTAATTTGGCTGGGGGGGGGGGGGGTATTTTCCCTTTCGACTCTTACCAACTCAATGCAATACCATTATGTGATCGTGTTTTATTCCAGGCTATTTCGTTAAATACATATCGCTAAGGGTGGGTTCCCATTTAGATACGGGACACGGGGGTGAACTTCAGAATTTGGTTAGTATACCATTGATGGCGGAGTTCAGACCATTGTCATACAACTCATCATTTAACCCAGGGGTATGATGATAGTCTGTAGCAGCCCACATTCCCGAACATTCCCTTGCAACCGTCATTAGACCATGATTAGACTCACACTATGCATCTCAATTTCTTCCTCATGACTCACCTACGTCATGGAGCTCTGAAAGTACGTTACCATAGCAACTACACCTGCAGTTCTTTGATTGACTCCGCCCAGGTAACACGGAATAGTCGTGCCATTGCAGACCCGACCATGCTAACATTTGGGGGTAGGAAAGGGTTCGTCTCGTTCAAGCGGTGAATAACAAAATTAAGCACAGATCTTGTTGCTTTTTTGCGTTAGTAGAAAAAACACACGAAACTTTATATTTTTACAAGCTTGAATCTTAAATTCTGCTTTTGAATTTATAAACGCTGACCCGAAAGTGTGAATAAATGCACGATATTTTCTTTAAAAATAGTAGACCTGTTTACTAATATGCAGTTACTCTGATCCTGAACCCCTGCTTACCGACTATTTTGGTTCACCTCCCATAATGTTATCTCGATCTACAGATGGAATACACTTAGAATAATATATTAGCTCTTGCTATGCGTGGCAAGCCTCTATCAAGCTTTTCAGTTGTCTGGAGAAACTTTTGTTTGAGAAGTGTGCATGGAATTGATGCACAGGTGTATTTGCAATTTGTTTTCCTTTTGAAAGATGAAGGTATGAAGGAACCCCAATTTTAAGCAAAGTTTTTCTTGACATTCCAAAGAGTAATCTGCAAACAAGATATGAAAATTAGTTTAGACCATAATGATGAGCTTTATCAAAAGCTTACTTTTTCTT
The DNA here is from genome assembly GCA_035222895.1 of Strongylocentrotus droebachiensis. Classification (NCBI taxonomy): domain Eukaryota; kingdom Metazoa; phylum Echinodermata; class Echinoidea; order Camarodonta; family Strongylocentrotidae; genus Strongylocentrotus; species Strongylocentrotus droebachiensis. The sequence goes on from JAVYIG010004971.1 coordinate 139,421, forward strand.
TGCTAGGGGTGCCAGAAAATGGAAAGGGGCCCCCCTTTCCATGAAAAGAAAAAATTACAGTTGTAAAAAAGAAACCACATTTGTCAAATAAGGTGGCGGGGGGCTTACGCCCAAAAACGTTTCAACATTTTGTTGTTTTGTTTTGCTTGTCAGATAATGTTTGTTTAACCGCCCATGAACAAAACATGGATAAGACACGGGGCATTCCTGAAATCCAATTTTCCCAGGGAAAAAAAAAATATGTCTGGAGACAAAATCGTGCCCCCCCCCCCCCCACTCTCTCTTTTCTTTCAGAGAATCCTGCATACGCCCTTCTATATACCAAAAATACAACAACAAAAAACTATTCGAAACAGACCATGAAGGTCATACCACTTTACCACTCCTTTTAGAAACTAGCAAAGGTCAAAGACAGACAAGATTCTTCAAGGTTCAACTTTCAGGTCATCGGTCTAATATTCACGATAGAACATAATCGATATCATTGTTGAACAATTTTGTGCGAAATTCGAAAGCAGGCTGTTATTGCTATTTTCGATGGTAGTAGTTTGTTCTGGGAGTTTGTTTTCAACTGCTGGAAATATTTTGGGGAAAGGTTGAAGCATAGCCCCCCCCCCCCCCCCCTGAAATTAGCAATAGGCAGATTTGATCAACCGTCGGTCTGCGAGATTCGGTCTATATATTAAGATTATTTTCACTCTTAATAAACCGTCAATTTTTTTAATTTTTTAAATTTTGCTTTCTCGCTTTTCATGATCGCAAAATGTAAATTCTGCCAAACTGTTCTTATGGAATGATATCATGCACATCACACCCACGGCCGCCATTGTGGGCAGAGGCGGCGGAGCGACTTCCAAAGTGGGGGGGCACCAACAAAAAAGGGCACTTTCTGGGAAAAAAGGGCACCTACAAAGGGAAATCTCAAAGCGAAAATATACCATTTTTAGACATTGGTATATACCCCTTTAATGTGATTACATTATCAGCGATGATTTCAATATTTGTTTCTCTTTATACATCGTATAAAATATTGCTTAAGCATCATACCTTGCAGTTGGGTTTGATGGTCGACAAAAATCATTTGCGAGCGAGCAAAGCGAGCGAGGAAAAATATAAGATTTGTGAGGTCGCAGTGCGAAAACTACATCTTATAAAGAGGAAAAAAACAATCCTCATCGGGTTATAAATAAGCACATTCTCATAACAGCAAACTGGAAAGACCTTTGATAAGTAACAATTATATCATCTATAAATGTGAGCGAGCGTAGCGAGCGAGCTTTGGGAGATATTGCTCTTAGTCGCTTGAAATTAGGGGCACGTTTAATGATGAGAGGAAAAGGGGACACTTATCGAAGGGATAAGACACTTATTAGAAAATAAAAGGAGCACGTGTCAAAGTACAAAGGGTTATTATCAGAGGTGAAAATGGGGCACTCACCAGGGATGAAAAGGCACTTATGAGAATGGAAATTGGGCATTTGTCGACGGAAAAGAGGCAACCATCAGATTTTGATAGGGGCATTTATGAAAAAGGGATAGGTTCCTCATAAGAAAGGAAAAGGGGCACGTATCATTGTTAAAAAGGTTAATTATCAGAGGTGAAAAGGGGCACACACCATATATGAAAGAGGCACTTATGAGAATGAAAAAGGGGCACTAATAATAAAGGGAAATGTGCATTTGTTGAAAGAAAAGGAGCACCGATCAGATTTTGATAGGGTCATTTATTGGAGGTAAAAGGGGGCTTTTATGAAAAGGGGTGTTATTAGAGATGAATAGAGCACTTATGAGGAGGAAAAGGGGGCACTTGTCAAAATAAAACGAGTATCTCTCAGAATTGAATAGGGTAATTTACCAGACAAGAGAGGGGCACTCGTAGGAGAATGAAAAAGGACTATTGTCATAGGTGAAAAGGGGCATTTATGAAAGGCGAAGGGCTCTTTTTTAAATGGGGGCACTTATCATAAGGAAAAGGGGCACTTATTAGAAAGGAAAGGAGGCACATGTGAAAATATAAGGTGCGCTTTTCCGAGTTAAAAAGAGGTAGTTATTAAAAGGGAAAGGGGCACTTCTTACAAAGGAAAAGGGGCAATTGTCAAAGTAAAAGGAGCACCTCTAAGATTTGAATAGGGCAAGTATCAGAGGTGAAGGAGGCGCTTAACAAAAGTGAAAAGGGGCGCTTCTCGTACCCAAAAAGGGGCACTTACTATGAATTAAAAAGGGCACTTATGAGAATGGAAAATAGACACTTATTGCAAAGGAAACTGGGAACTTGTCAGGGAAAAGAAGTACGTGTCAAAATAAAAGGGGCACATATCAGAGGTGGAAAGGGGAGGGGGCACTTTTAAAAATTAAAAGGGGCACATATCAAAGTATTAGGGGCACTTTTGATGTAAAAAGGGGCGCTTCTTACAAAGTTAAAGGGGCACTTTTCCTATGGAAAAAGGGGCACTTTTTGGGTACTTGAAAAAGTGGGGGGGGGGGCACTGTGCCCCCCCTGCCCCCCCGGCTCCGCCGCCTCTGATTGTGGGCCTACTCATTAGCTTTCTATAGTCTATAGGTGTGGATTAAAAGTTCGTATTGGGGGAGTTTGGAATGTCTCCAACAGAACCTTCCAAACCTGCCAAACCGCGAGGTTATCTCGCAATCGAGACTTGTATGTGGTTATAGTGGAACGATGTTGGCTAGCCTCACCCTGTATGAATATGGCTCTTTTCTTCTTTTTACTTTTAGTCTCCTCTCTCCGTCTCTCCTCTCTCGGTCTCTCTCTCTCTCTCTCGCTCTCCCTCTTCCTCTCAAACTATCTCTGTCTCTATCTGTGTCTGTTTCTTCCTCTTTCTATGTCGCTCTCCCACCTCTTCACTAACTCTCATTCTCTCTTTCTTAGCCTCTCTCTCTCCATATTTCTGTATGTCTCGGTCTTCCAATGTTTCTGTTTTTCTCCCTTATAATCACTCCTGCATCATTATGAACACCCAGAAAGAATTAAATGGCATTGTAGTACAGCTTGGTCATTTCATTTTCGATAAGATTATTCCTATGCGTTTTTACAGAGTTTATAACATAACTTTCAACAGCATATCCACGATTTACAGAAGACAATCATGTCTCTCGTGTATTCTATTTTTTTAATTACAATGGTAAAGAAAAACGGGGAAAGTATAGTAGCTCGGCTAAAGCCGGGGTAAATAATATGAATATAGTGCCCTCAGGGAGAACAGTATTAATGTTGATGAAGCTATAAACAAGGTTATTATTATCATATGAAATGCTCTGTTTTCTGCGCTAACACACGTACGTAGTGTCATTGTCTTGATTATCGGCAAAATAATTTGTTTTTAAATACACCATATCAGTGTATCATATTGCTCCGATTGTCTCATTTTCGCTCGCGTGAACATTGCCAGCACAAACCACTGACCTCTACCTCCTGAACGGATCATCGCCCATTCCCATTCACTATACGTTACATACTAACAGGCTGTATTGTCTGACCGTTCATGAATATTCATGTTTTGCTAAACTCGGCAAAATGTTTGCTTTTACTAAATGGAAAAATTACGGTGGGGGTTGGATGAAATGGACATAATGAAATAGGCAGAAGTGATCTATGATAATTCATGCTTTTTATGTTTCGTGTGCTCGACCTATAATCTTCAAATCGCTTGGTAAACTGAGTCCAAAGTTAGACTTGTTTCACATGTGTATTATAGGCAATGACGAGCTTGCAACCTATTTTGAAAAATTACGGTGGGTGAACTTTCAAAAGTCAATGAGACATGAGGGCTCCAATGAAAGAGCTAGTGATAACGTACGTCGGGGTGGATGTGCTTTTCGTTTAAACAAAAAATGAATTTTTAACGATTTAAAAAAAAAAACGTCCATAGGCTAACATGTTAGGCTGCTGACTCTGATCATGCTCTGACGATAGGGGGCGTTGTGAAATGAGACTAAACGGAGCCATATGTTTGCCCTTTTAAGAGGGGGTTGAGGGCGAGGGGCCCATGCTCCCTTTTTAAAACCCAATGTGGCATACTGTGGAAGGGCCCTTCTGATTGCCATCTTGCACCACCCATTCATCCTAAAGACACTTACAAATATGATACACTTTTACGCTTGATTGCCTGTCAGATTAAAACAAATCTTTCTTAATTTTTCTTTTAGTATTCAATATTATTTCCAGATTTTTTATAACAATCCATCACTATATTGTTTAACTCCCGTACACTTATATAAGTTTCTGTATCAGACAAATCTATATCAACATTTTTTTCATTTTCATCATCATTATCATCAACATCAATACCATCTTCATCATCATCATCATCACCATTAATTTTTTTTTAAATCGTTCATGAATTAATTCTGATATATGATTCCTCCTTCCTCTTCCTACACGTTTCCCTGACACTTTAATTATTATTTTTTTAATTTTCATGTCATCTATTTCAAACATCGTGCTGGTAACCATGGAAGCGAAAGACTGGAAAATCTAAAAAGAGAAAAGACTTTCATCCATACATACCGCCTCTGCATGTAAATAGCAATAACAGCTGATGACACCATATACCGATTAACATTTATCGACAGTCTTCCTCTATTATAAGATTGCATTAAAATGTCATCCACAAACCACAATATACGTCAGAAATATGGAAGAAAAATGACTACCCATGGCATTATCGTGTAGTGTATTTGAAATAGGCCTACCATATATTGCCATGGACCCCAAAACTGGCAATTTCATGGAGAGATGGGGAGAGAGAGGGGGCACAGGGAGGGAGAAAGAGATAGCAGAGAGAGGGAGAGAGAGAGAGAGAGAGAGAGAGAGAGAGAGAGAGAGAGAGTGAGAGGGAGGGGGGAGGGCCGAGGGCTTCATTTCATCTTCACTCCCTTTTAATCATATAAGGTTATCTCCACTCTCTTGAGCATGTCTATAGTATGAAAACTGATTAAGAATAGGCGAAGGCGAGAAGGGACCAGCGTCAATGAGATGAATTTGGATTTGTTTTTTTCCAACAGATTATTTGTAAAGCTTTACATAGGAATGTATTGATCCATGGGAAACTCGTTTTAGAGGGCTATCGGTTTTGGAACGTGAAATTTCCCTGGTTCAACGGTACCGAGATTGTGGTCCGTTACAGAACAACAAGATCGCTTTTCATTTGTCCTTATAATGAGGAATTTATTATTGACACTAGTTATTCCCGAGTTAGCACTGTCCTGATTCTATTTCTATGGAGTCATATCCCCCTACCCCCTCCTTCAAAATGAAACAAATCGGGGTTTTTCCATGTTGACATTGTGATCAAACGAACAATACCATCATGACTACAGAATAGGGACTTTATGCTCTGTGAAAAGTAGTCAGAAGTTCTAAACCCATATTGCATTCAACCTCATTTTGTTGTGGGGTACGTGTGAGTAGGCGTATGTGGGAGTGTTAGAAAAGCATTATCTATGGCAATGATTCATTTCCCTATCACTGGTCCCTTTAAAGGTACTATGTCCCTTTTGCAGCCAACCTCAAATGCTGTAGAACTTTGCAGGAATTATGAATATGTCATGTATGTCCTTATCTGTGAAATTTAAACGTTAGCAGTGTCCTCATATTCAAATTATGCAAGGAAAACCGTTTACTTGCTAGACTTCACTGTCAGACACTATTGAGTGACTGACTGGCTTTTTTCTTCTTTGGTAATAACATACATGAAAAGAGTTGTAAAGGGTACATGAGCATTTGTCTACATCAATAACCCACTTCTTGTGATGGCCAAGATTAAACTGATTGAATCTTTGCGCAGCATAAAACGTATGACCATTCGGTACAATTGCCTGAAAATCAAGACTATTACTTTTGGGCTCTATAGCCCTAAAGTCGATTTGACAACTAATAGTCGTTATTTTCCCACTTGAAGACATTCTCAAGCCCCACCTTTTTAGGGAAGTTCTAAATTAGTATTATCTTTCAAATGCAGTTGGAATTTAACTTTTTCATTTTTTTGGCCTGCAAATGGGACATAGTACCTTTAAGGGGGCACATCACATGCACACAACCTTTCTCCCCTTTATAACTAAATCTGGCATTTCATAAGTACATACACACATTATTTTGTGTTATGACTATTATTATTTTCTTTCAATTTCCAATTTTATATGTATTTTATTTATATTTAAAACATATAATTATAATGGTCATCATTGTATTTCAAAAGGAGAATTCAGTCAATATATAATATTTACTAAGAATTCTATCTTAACCTCGGTAGTAATCATTTAAACTCCATAGATATCATAACTAAAGGAACAAAAAGGTTAGATATAGTACCTTTATTCACTAGTTAATATACCTGTTAACTTATTCCATGCAAACCTCTTGAACCAAAGTTTCTCATGACAGCTCAAAAGTTTGCAAGAGGTTTGCCGGATGTAGCAACATTCTGGAGAGAAACGTGCGACGTATCACTGTACAGCACAGGCTCTAGCCTCCGTACGCCCTCCTCCCTGAGCGAGCATATCTGATATCTGGATACGCCGCTGCTAACTTCACCCACATGACCTTTAAATGGGCCAGATATTTTCACCACTCTATATCTTTGGCACATTGATAGCTACAATTCATCTTGATAATGTGCCAATTCATACAGCTATCTCAACAATGATTGCTCTTTGTAATTAGGCCATCCGCCATTTTGTTTTCTTCATTTAGAGTATACTTAATGATGATCACCAATATTACTAGCTGCGTCTCTGGAGCATTTTGTATAAAGGGGGAGGACGGAGGGAGGGGGGGGGGGGCTGGGGTGCCGATAAGCTTGATGACATGAAAGAAAGTGAGAAGGAAAATATAGGAAATCAATAAGACTAAAGATTAAGGGTAAACACGGTAATATCATCTGTTTGGGACAGAAAGGCGTTAATACTTGAACAGAGACTTACCGTTGGATTGGCTCTGATCAGACGATTAATTATATTTTCACAACATCTATCTAGACTATAGGGAAGGTGCATGCTCGATATCAGATATCGAAATCAAGAGAGGTGTATTTCAAGGAGATTCATTGTCTCCTTTGCTGTTCTGTCTGGCTTTCAATCCAGTATGCTCTTGATATAGCCCTTAGTGCTTTAAAAAAGCAAAGTCTTTCAAGAGAGACATACGGACTTGATCCTGTTTTGTGGAATAATAATGATAATGAAAATAATAATAAATATAACAAAGGTCTGCATGGGCCTCCCCTCAGAGTGACTCGGTAACCATGTTGAAGGCTGTTGAAAAAACTGTGCAATTTTTGTATGAAATGATACTTATTATATTCCTTTAAACTGTACTAACCCTCTAACATGCAAACAATCCTGAAAAAATTCTCAAACTATCAAGATATTTATGGTTTTCTTTGAAGGTGTCACTGTGCGACACCCTCTAACAGTAAACGTTTCCCGACCTTTTTTTTGCATAAAAATAAGACATAAGACAGGCTTTAAGAAGAATTCAACACTTTAATGTCCGGAATGGTATTTAGAGCCAATTCATTGCTTTGGGGACGATTTAAATTCACCTAAAATGTAATTAAATTGTAATATATAGCTGGGAGAATTAAAGAATCGATCAGATCAATTTTCCCAATTTTTATCCTTGATAATAGTCTGTTTTCACTCAAACTTTCGGATTATCTTTTAATTGTACATCTATCATTGGAGTCACTACCTTAACACCATTTTCTCTCGTCTGAACAATATTACCCAGTCCCTTTAAGCTTGAAGAATTCTACGCTACTCTAACTTATTCGATCGAAATGTGCTCAGGGTGTTCACCTGAAACCGAAAAACAGTAACCTTTCCCTCTCCTTGACATAGTAAGTCATGTTCATCCATGCCGTTTATCCCCGAAATCCTTTAAATAGGTGACGTCACTGCCTGAATGTATGTGCCCTGCAAACAATAGGCCAGCCTTGGGTATGACGTCATAACCTA